>JAXCGZ010005703.1:97500-195907 GCA_037179515.1 Halocaridina rubra | reverse complement strand
TGCCACCTAGTGGGCATCTTTATTACTTTCAATGTAAACAAAACATGGATGCGTTCATTAACAAAATAACAATTATTTCAAATATTGTAACAATTTCCTGTGTGTTACTACCCTTCGATCTTATAACCCCCTAAATTCGGAAATCCTGACACGGCTTCTGTAGAGGCCTACCACGATCTCAAAATTAAATCCTCTACCAATAAATATAATTAATATTATGTACATAGACATACATGCAAATATTTTATAAGGGGGTTTATGAACTGTTGATATGTGAATATTTAAATAAACTCTCCTCACCTTAAATTAAAATTTCCTCATACAGAATAATAAATTTTCTTACATACATTCTACCTACGAGTGTTCAAGTAAATGAGCTCATTCTGTCCCTCACACGTAGTTATAAATATTGCTAGAAATAAATAAAACTGTACTTATCTATCCGGATAACCCTGATGTCGTCAGCAATCACGGGACTCCGAATCAAAAGCGTATCTTCTGATCCACGGATCTCTATCATGTTCTTCTACTTGAGTGTCTCGTAAAGCCCCACGAGAGCTACAAACCTTTTGTGGGCGTATATGCACCATCAATAATCACGGTAGCAAATGTATTTCATAAATATTAATTACGACTGCTTTCACGAATTATAATTACGTCACAAACATGAGTGTCTCGTAGCATCTCACGAGGACAACTAATTATGAACTTATAAGTACTGTCAATAAACACAGTAAAAATGAGTGTCTCGTAGCATCTCACGACAGCAACTAACTTTTTGTAAGAGAGTCTCACAAAACTCCCCTCATTTGTAGGAGTCCTTGATTACAATGCTTATTTGTTTAAACAGGCGATGCAATAAGCCTTATCAAGGAGGTGAAGGGTTAATATATTCAAGACATGTATACTTGATAGAGATGAATATGTATATATATATATATATATATATATATATATATATATATATATATATATATATATATATATATATATATATATATATATATATATATATATATATATATATATATATATATATATATATATATATATGAAGCAAAAAAAAGGCCCATAAATAAAACACAAAAAGAAGCGAAGATGTACTATATATTACGACTGGACTCCAGTCCTCTTCAGGTACAAATGAATTGATAAATACAAAGCTCTGGATAAAGGTGGAGAGAGATGCTAGCTACGATTCCCAGGAGGATTCACGATGGGATTATCTTCAAATCTCAGGTCAGGTGGACGGTCATTTGGCATAATCTTCTTAATGATTTCTTTTAATAATACTTCATCCACAACGTCAGATCTCCACTGTCCATTTAATAAATTTAATGTTTCGGATTTTTCTATAATGGCTGCTTCAAGTATCTTTCTCCTGTATTGGCAATTACTCTTATATAGCAATGAGGACTCACTCCAATTAATAGGGTGACCAGTATCTCGCATATGCACAAATAAAGCAGAACTTTCAACACCATATCGCACTGCTCTTTTGTGCTCAGAAATTCTCTGGCCTAGCGAACGACCAGTTTGACCTATGTAGGATTTATTGCAGGAACAGCAATCAATTTTATAAATCCCATTTGAAATACGAATTCAAACTAATCCGCCAACAATTAGAAAGTCTCATGTATCCCGCATATGTAATCGAAAAAGCAATTAACAAAGCAAACAAAATATTTTATAATGGGCCGACAGAACAGCCAAAAATAAACTTTACTAATACAATTAAAATACCCTATTTAGAAAATATTAAAATTCTTAGTGATCAATTAGGCAGAAGTAATCCTTTCATATTTAATTATCCCAAAACAATTGGTTCTTCACTTATTAACGTATATCAAAATAAAAAAGCTTTAGAAGCAGGGATTTATAAAATTGATTGCTGTTCCTGCAATAAATCCTACATAGGTCAAACTGGTCGTTCGCTAGGCCAGAGAATTTCTGAGCACAAAAGAGCAGTGTGATATGGTGTTGAAAGTTCTGCTTTATTTGTGCATATGCGAGATACTGGTCACCCCATTAATTGGAGTGAGTCCTCATTGCTATATAAGAGTAATTGTCAATACAGGAGAAAGATACTTGAAGCAGCCATTATAGAAAAATCCGAAACATTAAATTTATCAAATGGACAGTGGAGATCTGACGTTGTGGATGAAGTATTATTAAAAGAAATCATTAAGAAGATTATGCCAAATGACCGTCCACCTGACCTGAGATTTGAAGATAATCCCATCGTGAATCCTCCTGGGAATCGTAGCTAGCATCTCTCTCCACCTTTATCCAGAGCTTTGTATTTATCAATTCATTTGTACCTGAAGAGGACTGGAGTCCAGTCGTAATATATAGTACATCTTCGCTTCATTTTGTGTTTTATTTATGGGCCTTTTTTTGCTTCATATTGTGCTGTGATATAACAGTTTATTTTGCATATATATATATATATATATATATATATATATATATATATATATATATATATATATATATATATATATATATATATATATATATATATATATATATATATATATATATATATACATGCACTTAGGTTGCACTGTTCCTTGTACCGGACTGGTGTCCTTTGTAACGACTGTAGTTACTTATTAAGTTATTTTAATACCTTTAAGCACACACCCCACACTATAGGTTATGGGGTGTTCCCCCTCCGCTGGATGACCCGAAGTGATACAAAAGGGTCAACCCTCGACTGAGGAGAAGAGAGTCTTGTGGGCGCCTATACAGCTAGCATTAAGTAAAGAGGACGGGGGCATTAAGGCCTAGAATAATTGTAAAACTAAATAAACAAAGCGTTAAGTATCTTCCCATATCTTTTATCACCTCGCACACAGTAGCTCTGGTCTGTTAGTGTAGAGAATATCTATACAGCAACCTTCCTACAACCCCTTCCCCAACCACTGGACAGAGGGTTAACGACAGACAGACAGACAGACACACAAACACACACATACACACACACATATATAAGCCTAGATGAAAAAATTCGGAATATGGATGGTGAAATGAAAGAGAATGAAACACTCAGAGAGCAAATAAGATCTTTGGAGGAAGCCAATAAAGCACAAGGGCAAGAGAGAAAGGAACTAGAAAAAAGAATAAAGAAGCTGGAAGGGGAAAGAGTGAACTAGAAACTAGAATTTCTAAACAAGAAGATAAAAACAAACAGCTGAATGACAACCTAAAGGAATTAGATGTTAGTTCACTGCTCTCTTCTGAGAGAGACGAGATTGCTGCTTGGAATGTCCAGATTAAGGAAAACATTGAACAGTTCAGAAAAGAGTTCCAGGAGCTGAATATGGAAAATGATGCCATGAAAACTTCCTTTGCTGATGCACTAAAGGGGAATGTGGCAGTAAAAGAGGCTGTAAAGGTGGTGGCACTGGAAAACATACAAACAGTTGACTATAATGAGACAGTAATTGAAAAAATGAAAGATGTTGTGATGGAATGGGCAAACCCACTCATCAAACAGGTACTTGATAAAGAGAAGACAGTGGTAATCTCAGGCATAAGCGAATCCCAGGAGCCAACAAGGCAGGGGAGACTTGAAGAAAATAAAGCTAGGGTTGTAAACCTGATAAGAAAGCTTGGAGTAGTTTGTGGTCCTGAGGATATTGTAAACATACACCAACTAGGTAAATATTCGAGGGAAGGAAAGCCGAGACCAACAAAAGTAACTTTTGAGAGAGGGGAAACATGTAGGGAAATATTGTTGAGAAAAAGAAGTCTAAAAGACCTTCAAGAATTCAAAGCAGTGTTCATTAGACGATACAGAACACTGGAAGAGATGGGAAAGATCAAAAACTTGTTGGAAGAGGCAAGAAGGGAAAATGAGGAAAGAAATGAAGAAGAGAAGAAAAATTTTCAGTTCAGAGTTCTTCCAGACAAAGGGGAGATAAAGAAGATAATGACAGAAGATCAAGGGGTGGGGCCTCATTAAGATTGTTATACACAAATGCTGATGGATTAGTTGGTAAGGCACTAGAATTAAAAGATAGGATTCACAACAGTAAGGCAGATATAGTAGCAATTACAGAGACTAAGTTGAGTGAGGACATAAACAGTGTCACAGTTTTTCCAAAGGGCTTCAGAATACTAAGGGTTGAAAGATCTGAGAGGAATGGTGGAGGGATAGCACTGCTCATAAGTGAAAGGATTCAAGTTGAAGAAATAAAGTTGGCTATAGAAAGTGAGTTCAGGGAATTTCTTGTTGCTCGTATAAACACTGGGTAAGAGAGCATTATAATGACTGTTGAATATAACCCACCAAGAAACCAGAATAGGCTAGAAGTTTATGAGGAAAGTCAAATTGGTACTATTGAAGTCATAAACTCAGTTGTTAACAAGGCACGGGAGAAAAAATGTAGGATTTTGGTTATGGGAGATTTTAATCATAAAGAGATAGATTGGATAAATCTTGACCCACACAGTGGTGAGGACTCATTCGGGGCAAGATTCCTAGATTGCGTACAAGGGAATTTCCTACACCAACATGTAATAGAACCAACGAGGGCCAAGGGTGGGGATCAGCCATCACTACTTGATCTAGTATTCACAGATAATGTGTTGGATATTGAAAAAATTGAGTATGAACCACCAATTGGAAAGAGTGACCACTGTGTGTTGTTGATGGAGTATATCATTGAAGATATTCTGCCTGAGAGTAGAGGAACTGAGGACATGAGGAGGAACTATCCGAAACGAGATTACATCAAAATGAATGAGCTTTTTGCAGTTATTGACTGGAGAACCTTATTTTACAACGAATCTGTACAAGAAATGTATGACATCTTTTGTGAGAAATATGGGAAGATAGTAGATTGCTGCATACCTGTCACCAAAGTAGGTGTAATTCATGCCAGAGAGAAATGGTTCGATAATGGGTGTAAAAGAGCTAAGGAGTGGAGAGACAAATGCTGGAAAAGGTATAGGAGGAGAAAAAACATAAATGCCTGGCAAACCTACAAAAGAGCAAGAAATGACTACCTAAGTAAAAGGAGACAGGCAGAGAGAAACTATGAGAGGGTCATCACCAGGAAGGCTAAGGAAAATCCCAAGCTTTTCTACAGCTTTATCAGAGGAAAACTGAAGGTAAAAGAACAGGTTTTAAGGCTAAAGAGAGTGGATGGAAGCATCACTGAGACGGATGAAGAGATCTGCAAAGAATTGAACAAGGAGTTTCAGTCAGTATTTACAGTAGAAAATACCAGACCTCCTCAGATTGCAGAGATAGAAGCTCAAGGGCCGGTATTAGAGAACATCAACCTTACAGCCACAGAGGTATGCAAAGCGCTGATGGATTTAGTTGTTCATAAAGCTACAGGTCCTGATGACATATCCCCTCATGTGCTTAAAAAATGAGCAAACTCAATATCAGTGGCACTAAGTATCATATTTAAAAAGTCACTGGAGTCAGGGGAGATTCCAAGATGCTTGAAACAAGCAAATGTGATACCTATCTTCAAAAAGGGAAGGAGGGATACGGCTCTGAACTATAGACCAGTTTCCTTGACCAGCATAGTTTGCAAAGTTATGGAGAAACTACTAAGGAAACATATCTCTCTGCGCTTGGAATCCTTCAACTTTTTGTCAGTGAGGCAACATGGCTTCAGAGAAGGCAGATCAACAGTAACAAACTTATTAGAATTTTATGTTGAGGTAAGCCGAATCTTACAAGAAAGAGAGGGCTGGGCAGATTGCATATTCCTAGACTTCCAGAAAGCGTTTGACACTGTTCCACATGGAAGACTTATTAGGGAGCTGCAAGCAATGGCTAGAATAGGTGGAAATGTCTTGGAATGGATAAAAACTTACTTAGAAAGAAGGGAACAAAGGGTTAGAGTAAGATACTCAGTGTCTGAATGGAGAAGAGTTAGTAGTGGAGTTCCACAGGGTTAAGTTTTAGGGCCACTTTTGTTCCTTGTATATGTAAATGACCTACCAGAGTCTGTAAATTCATTCATGAATATGTTTGCAGATGATGCAAAGATTGTGAAGAAAGTAAAAAACGAGAACAATGGTAGAGAACTTCAGGAGGATCTAAATAATCTGCATGAGTGGTCAGAAAAGTGGCTAATGAAAGTCAATACTTTAAAATGTAAGGTAATGAGAATGGGTACAAGTGAAAGAAGGCCCAAGCTTGACTACTCGGTGGCTGGAGTACAACTTCAAGAGACAGAAAATGAGAGAGATCTAGGAGTAAACATACTGGCAGATTTGTCTCCAGAAATACATATAAATGGCATAGTAAGGGCAGCATATGCATTCTTATCAAATGTAAGGGTAGCCTTCAGGCACATGAACAAGGAAATGTTCAGAAATATTTATGTAACCTATGTGAGGCCAAAACTCGAATATGCAGCCCCCTTTTGGAATCCACACTTGAATAAGCACATAGCTATGCTTGAAAAAGTTCAAAGACATGCCACGAAACTGGTGCCAGAAATACGCAATCTCAGTTATGATGAGAGGCTGAGGGAATTAGGCTTACCATCACTCGAAGCTTGAAGATTGAGGGGGATATGGTGACAGTCTTCAAATTCCTTCATGGTTATGATAGAGTGGATAGGGATCGATATTTTGATATGGCAGGTTCTAGAACAAGAGGTCATAGTTTGAAACTTCGTAAGAAAACTTCTTTGCTGGATGTAAGGAAATACTTTTTCAGTGTAAGAGTAGTTGATAATTGGAATTCGCTAAGCGAGGAGGTAGTTAATGTTATCTCAAGCCATAGTTTTAAGGACAGGTATGATAAGTATCACTAAGTATAAAATGGAACCGATGAGGAGACGGGAAGATACGAGCTTTGGGCTCTTTCCCGTAAACACAATTAGGTAGTCACAATTAGGTAATCACACACACTATAAGAATGAGGGGGGCTATGGTGACGGTTTTGAAATTCCTGCATCTTTATGACAGAGAGTGGATAGGGATCGATGTTTTGATATGGCTGGCTCTAGAACTAGAGACCATAGTTTGAAGCTTCGTAAGAAAACTTCTTTGCGAGATGTAAGGAAGTACTTTTTTATTGTAAGAGTAGTTGATGACTGGAATTCACTAAGCAAGGAGGTAGTTAATGCTAACTCAATCCATAGTTTTAAGGACAAGTATTATAGATACCACTAAGTACAAAAGTGGAGCTGACCAGGAGATGGGGAGGTACATGCATAAGGCTTTTTCCCGTAAACATGATTAGGTAATTACAAACACACACACACACACTGAAGGTAAAAGAACAGGTTTTAAGGCTTAAGAGAGTGGATTGAAGCATCACTGAAACGGATGAAGAGATCTGCAAAGAATTGAACAAGGAGTTTCAGTCAGTATTTACAGTAGAACATACCCCACCCCCTCAGATTGCAGTGATAGAAGCTCAAGGGCCGGTATTAGAGAACATCAACCTTACAGCCACAGAGGTATGCAAAGCGCTGATGGATTTAGATGTTCATAAAGCTGCAGGTCCTGATGACATATCCCCTGATGTACTTAAAAAATTAGCAAACTTAATATCAGTGGCACTGGGTATCATATTTAAAAAGTCACTGGAGTCAGGGGAGATTCCAAGATGCTTGAAACAAGCAAATGTGATACCTATCTTCAAAAAAGGAAGGAGGGATACGGCTCTGAACTATAGACCAGTTTCCTTGACCAGCATAGTTTGCAAAGTTATGGAGAAACTACTAAGGAAACATATCTCTCTTCACTTGGAATCCTTCAACTTTTTGTCAGTGAGGCAACATGGCTTCAGAGAAGGTAGATCAACAGTAACAAACTTATTAGAATTTTATGATGAGGTAAGCCGAATCTTACAAGAAAGAGAGGGGTGGGCAGATTGCATATTCCTAGACTTCCAGAAAGCATTTGACACTGTTCCACATGGGAGACTTTTTAGGGAGCTGCAAGCAATGGCTAGAATAGGTGGAAATGTTTTGGAATGGATAAAAACTTACTTAGAAGGAAGGGAACAGAGGGTTAGAGTAAGCCACTCAGTGTCTGAATGGAGAAGAATTAGTAGTGGAGTTCCACAGGGTTCAGTTTTAGGGCCACTTTTGTTCTTTGTATATGTAAATGACCTACCAAAGTCTGTAAATTCATTCATGAATATGTTTGCAGATGATGCAAAGATTGTGAAGAAAGTAAAAAATGAGAACAATGGTAGAGAACTTCAGGAAGATCTCAATAGTTTGTATGAGTGGTCAGAAAAGTGGCTAATGAAATTCAATACTTCAAAATGTAAGGTAATGAGAATGGGTACAAGTGAAAGAAGGCCCAAGCTTGACTACTCGGTGGCTGGAGTACAACTTCAAGAGACAGAAAATGAGAGAGATCTAGGAGTAAACATACTGGCGGATTTGTCTCCAGAAATACATATAAATGGCATAGTAAGGGCAGCATATGCATTCTTATCAAATGTAAGGGTAGTCTTCAGGCACATGCACAAGGAAATATTCAGAAATATTTATGTAACCTATGTGAGGCCAAAACTCGAATATGCAGCCCCCTTTTGGAATCCACACTTGAAAAAGCACATAGCTAAGCTTGAAAAAGTTCAAAGACATGCCACGAAACTGGTGCCAGAAATACGCATTCTCAGTTATGATGAGAGGCTGAGGGAATTAGACTTACCATCACTCGAAGCTAGAAGATTGAGGGGGATATGGTGACAGTCTTTAAATTCCTTCATGGTTATGTTAGAGTGGATAGGGATCGATATTTTGATATGGCTGGCCCTAGAACAAGAGGTCATAGTTTGAAGCTTCGTAAGAAAACTTCTTTTCAGGATGTAAGAAAATACTTTTTCAGTGTAAGAGTAGTTGATAATTGGAATTCGCTAAGCAAGGAGGTAGTTAATGCTATCTCAATCCATAGTTTTAAGGACAGGTATGATAAGTATCACTAAGTATAAAAGGGAACCGATGAGGAGACGGGAAGATACGAGCTTTGGGCTCTTTCCTGTAAACACAATTAGGTAATTACAACATACTGGCAGATTTGTCTCCAAAAATACATATAAATGGCATAGTAAGGACAGCATATGCATTCTTATCAAATGTAAGGGTAGTCTTCAGGCACATGCACAAGGAAATGTTCAGAAATATTTATGTAACCTATGTGAGGCCAAAACTCGAAAATACAACCCCCTTTTATAATCCGCACTTGAAAAAGCACATAGCTAAGCTTGAAAAAGTTCAAAGACATGCCACGAAACTGGTGCCAGAAATACGCAATCTCAGTTATGATGAGAGGCTGAGGGAATTAGACTTATCATCACTGGAAGCTAGAAGAGTGAGGGGGGATATGGTGACAGTCTTTAAATTCCTTCATGGTTATGATAGAGTGGATAGGGATCGATATTTTGATATGGCTGGCTCTAGAACTAGAGGTCATAGTTTGAAGCTTCGTAAGAAAACTTCTTTGCAGGATGTAAGGAAATACTTTTTCAGTGTAAGAGTAGTTGATAATTGGAATTGGCTAAGCGAGGAGGTAGTTAATGCTATCTCAATCCATAGTTTTAAGGACAGGTATGATAAGTATCACTAAGTATAAAATGGAACCGATGAGGAGACGGGAAGATACGAGCTTTGGGCTCTTTCCCGTAAACACAATTAGGTAATCACAATTAGGTAATCACTGAAGAGATCTGCAAAGAATTGAACAAGGAGTTTCAGACAGTATTTACAGTAGAAAATTCCCCACCCCCTCAGATTGCAGTGATAGAAGCTCAAGGGCCGGTATTAGAGAACATCAACCTTACAGCCACAGAGGTATGCAGAGCGCTGATGGATTTAGATGTTCATAAAGCTACAGGTCCCGATGACATATCCCCTCATGTGCTTAAAAAATGCGCAAACACAATATCAGTGGCACTAAGTATCATATTTAAGGAGTCACTGGAGTCGGGGGAGATTCCAAGATGCTGGAAACAAGCAAATGTGATACCTATCTTCAAAAAGGGAAGGAGGGATACGGCTCTGAACTATAGACCAGTTTCCTTGACCAGCATAGTTTGCAAAGTTATGGAGAAACTACTAAGGAAACATATCTCTCTTCACTTGGAATCCTTCAACTTTTTGTCAGTGAGGCAACATGGCTTCAGAGAAGGTAGATCAACAGTAACAAACTTATTAGAATTTTATGATGAGGTAAGCCAAATCTTACAGGAAAGAGAGGGGTGGGCAGATTGCATATTCCTAGACTTCCAGAAAGCGTTTGACACAGTTCCACATGGGAGACTTATTAGGAAGCTGCAATCAATGGCTAGAATAGGTGGAAATGTTTTGGAATGGATAAAAACTTACTTAGAAGGAAGGGAACAGAGGGTTAGAGTAAGACACTCAGTGTCTGAATGGAGAAGAGTTAGTAGTGGAGTTCCACAGGGTTCAGTTTTAGGGCCACTTTTGTTCCTTGTATATGTAAATGACCTACCAGAGTCTGTAAATTCATTCATGGATATGTTTGCAGATGATGCAAAGATTGTGAAGAAAGTAAAAAAACGAGAACAATGGTAGAGAACTTCAGGTGGATCTAAATAATCTGCATGAGTGGTCAGAAAAGTGGCTAATGAAATTCAATACTTCAAAATGTAAGGTAATGAGAGTGGGTACAAGTGCAAGAATGCCCAAGCTTGACTACTCGGTGGCTGGAGTACAACTTCAAGAGACAAAAAATGAGAGAGATCTAGGAGTAAACATACTGGCAGATTTGTCTCCAGAAATACATATAAATGGCATAGTAAGGGCAGCATATGCATTCTTATCAAATGTAAGGGTAGCCTTCAGGCACATGGACAAGGAAATGTTCAGAAATATTTATGTAACCTATGTGAGGCCAAAACTCGAATATGCAGCCCCCTTTTGGAATCCGCACTTGAAAAAGCATATAGCTAAGCTTGAAAAAGTTCAAAGACATGCCACGAAACTGGTGCCAGAAATACGCAATCTCAGTTATGATGAGAGGCTGAGGGAATTAGACTTACCATCACTCGAAGCTATAAGAGTGAGGGGGGATATGGTGACAGTCTTTAAATTCCTTCATGGTTATGATAGAGTGGATAGGGATCGATATTTTGATATGGCTGGCTCTAGAACTAGAGGTCATAGTTTGAAGCTTCGTAAGAAAACTTCTTCGCAGGATGTAAGGAAATACTTTTTCAGTGTAAGAGTAGTTGATAATTGGAATTGGCTAAGCGAGGAGGTAGTTAATGCTATCTCAATCCATAGTTTTAAGGACAGGTATGATAAGTATCACTAAGTATAAAATGGAACCGATGAGGAGACGGGAAGATACGAGCTTTGGGCTCTTTCCCGTAAACACAATTAGGTAATCACAATTAGGTAATCACTGAAGAGATCTGCAAAGAATTGAACAAGGAGTTTCAGTCAGTATTTACAGTAGAAAATTCCCCACCCCCTCAGATTGCAGTGATAGAAGCTCAAGGGCCGGTATTAGAGAACATCAACCTTACAGCCACAGAGGTATGCAGAGCGCTGATGGATTTAGATGTTCATAAAGCTACAGGTCCCGATGACATATCCCCTCATGTGCTTAAAAAATGCGCAAACACAATATCAGTGGCACTAAGTATCATATTTAAGGAGTCACTGGAGTCGGGGGAGATTCCAAGATGCTGGAAACAAGCAAATGTGATACCTATCTTCAAAAAGGGAAGGAGGGATACGGCTCTGAACTATAGACCAGTTTCCTTGACCAGCATAGTTTGCAAAGTTATGGAGAAACTACTAAGGAAACATATCTCTCTTCACTTGGAATCCTTCAACTTTTTGTCAGTGAGGCAACATGGCTTCAGAGAAGGTAGATCAACAGTAACAAACTTATTAGAATTTTATGATGAGGTAAGCCAAATCTTACAGGAAAGAGAGGGGTGGGCAGATTGCATATTCCTAGACTTCCAGAAAGCGTTTGACACTGTTCCACATGGGAGACTTATTAGGAAGCTGCAATCAATGGCTAGAATAGGTGGAAATGTTTTGGAATGGATAAAAACTTACTTAGAAGGAAGGGAACAGAGGGTTAGAGTAAGACACTCAGTGTCTGAATGGAGAAGAGTTAGTAGTGGAGTTCCACAGGGTTCAGTTTTAGGGCCACTTTTGTTCTTTGTATATGTAAATGACCTACCAGAGTCTGTAAATTCATTCATGAATATGTTTGCAGATGATGCAAAGATTGTGAAGAAAGTAAAAAACGAGAACAATGGTAGAGAACTTCAGGAGGATCTAAATAATCTGCATGAGTGGTCAGAAAAGTGGCTAATGAAATTCAATACTTCAAAATGTAAGGTAATGAGAATGGGTACAAGTGCAAGAATGCCCAAGCTTGACTACTCGGTGGCTGGAGTACAACTTCAAGAGACAAAAAATGAGAGAGATCTAGGAGTAAACATACTGGCAGATTTGTCTCCAGAAATACATATAAATGGCATAGTAAGGGCAGCATATGCATTCTTATCAAATGTAAGGGTAGCCTTCAGGCACATGGACAAGGAAATGTTCAGAAATATTTATGTAACCTATGTGAGGCCAAAATTCGAATATGCATCCCCCTTTTGGAATCCGCACTTGAAAAAGCACATAGCTAAGCTTGAAAAAGTTCAAAGACATGCCACGAAACTGGTGCCAGAAATACGCAATCTCAGTTATGATGAGAGGCTGAGGGAATTAGACTTACCATCACTCGAAGCTATAAGAGTGAGGGGGGATATGGTGACAGTCTTTAAATTCCTTCATGGTTATGATAGAGTGGATAGGGATCGATATTTTGATATGGCTGGCTCTAGAACTAGAGGTCATAGTTTGAAGCTTCGTAAGAAAACTTCTTCGCAGGATGTAAGGAAATACTTTTTCAGTGTAAGAGTAGTTGATAATTGGAATTGGCTAAGCGAGGAGGTAGTTAATGCTATCTCAATCCATAGTTTTAAGGACAGGTATGATAAGTATCACTAAGTATAAAATGGAACCGATGAGGAGACGGGAATATACGAGCTTTGGGCTCTTTCCCGTAAACACAATTGGGTAATCACAATTAGGTAATCACAAGTTTGTCCACTATTTATGGTGAAGGTTTACCTTCCTGATGTGCTCTAATGCAATCGCTAGTTTTGATCCTCGCTACAGATTTTAGAGACCTAATTTATAGAAATGTTTATTTAAAAACATATCATGATGCATATGTTATTTTGAAAAAAAAAAAGAGTAAATGTCTAAATTTTGGCAACTTAGATGAACATGAATTGCTCACTGCTCAGGAAAATGACGTCATCTGAGTTGATTCAGTCACACGATTTGCCATGTGCTCTCTCTCTCTCTCTCTCTCTCTCTCTCTCTCTCTCTCTCTCTCTCTCTCTCTCTCTCTCTCTCTCTCTCTCTCTCTCTCTCACACACACACACAACTGCAGTCTAACTCTAATTACCTTTTCAATTTTAAACTGCGCGAAATCTCTGCGATTTGCAAAGGAATTTTAACATTTTCACTTAAAAAGTCTAAATACAGCAATAATCCGAGCATAGCGCTGTCCAGAACTATTTGGTGTTAAATCTTCCTCCAGTTACGATTCTTTTTTTATGCCTACATTTACACCTAATATTCTTGGATATTCGTTACACATCTCTTATTATCATCCCTTAATGACTGACAAATCACAGCACTCTCCATCTCTGTTTCTATATACTTTTGTTTTCTTCGTGTCCAGGCCCGATGAGGACAGTTATATTGTATTTTTACTATTTTTGCCCTCCCTGGTGTCACACTTGAAAAAATCGCAGTACAGTCTAAAACTCCCCTCCATGTCTCTCATTTGGGGGCCAGTCATTTCGCCGACCTCATTTTACAAATTATGTAGGTTAGAAACAGCATTAACTAAAACATATTCTTGCATAACGCGTATCAAGTATGAAGAAAATAAGACGCATAAATTCTATAATGATGTACAAGAAAGTACACAACCTTGTCCATATGACAAATATATAATTGACAGTGCACATTAATAGATTATAGAAGGGCCACATGTGAAGTACATGTTATTGTTTTGAACAAGCCTACCCACATGTATTGATACATAATAATTTCGTTATAAATGTCTCTACTTGCTTATGAAAAATAGTTCGAGAAGCAGACAAACGACGTTAACGTGATGCTTATTAGCCGTTTGGCATCTTTCCCGAGACTGTCCCATTGCGTAATATCTAACCAACTTGTCCCTAAACAGTTATATTTACCAGTATGTGGTAGAGGCCTTGGAGGTTTTAGCTCACACTGTTTAATTTTATTTCTTTGCTATCCCTGTTGTTTGATTAGAAGTTTTGTTGCATGTCTTTACACTGATGCTGCTAATAATAATAATAATAATAATAATAATAATAATAATAATAATAATAATAATAATAATAATAATAGTAATAATAATAATAATAATAATAATAATAATAATAATAATAATAATAATAATAATAATAATAATAATAATAATAATAATAATAATAATAATAAATCTTTACAGTCTCATAGCATAATAGAGTAGCTTTCTTATTACAGCCCTTACGTAATGCTCATTGTTAGCCTACTGACCACAATTTGTAGTTGAGCCCTTTATGTAATCCTGCGAGGTTTAAGCTTCACATAAGAAGGGGAGGGGGTTGAACTGTTTTAGAAATTTCCCCAGAATATTCTTTTCCATAATGTTAAATTATTACTGCTGCGAATGCAGTTTAAACAATGGAAAATCAGTAATTGCATTGAATATATATGTGCTTCGTCAGCACTGAATTGTGGCAAATTACAGTATGTTCCCTCTGTATTAGGGACTGTTCTACTACAGGCTATAATACTCGTTACACGTCTCTTAATATCCCTTCACATCTGACAAGTCACAATATTCTCCATCCCTGTTTCTCTTTATAATATCTTCGTGCCTAGGCCTGATGAGGGCAGATTTATTTATTTATTTTTGGCCCAACCGGGTGTCACAATAAAAAAAAAATCTAGTCTTGTGCTCGCTCAGCTTTAAGATCTGATACGTGCTTACAATATAAATATACATAAATGAACCCAGCGACAATTAAACGATCACTCATGCATATGATTTTTATAATGACATAATGTATAGTTTTAGTTTCAACAAGTTAAAATCATTGTACACTAATACTAAAAGTAATCTGATCCTTCAAAAAGAGAATCCCCAGGGTGTTCCATCTTTTATTGTAGGGTGTGTTTACCGTCACCCTAAAGCACCTACCAGTTCATTCAATCATCTGCTAGAAACATTCAGAAATATCTGTGTGCGTCATAAACCCATATACATACTTGGTGATTTTAATGATGACTTGCTCTCAGCAGATAACAAATTGAAAAGTGTGATCAACACTGTGAAGTTAACACAAATAGTGACAAAACCGACCCGCATAACCCCTAATTCTAGGACTCTTATAGATCTGATAATAACAAATAAAGTGGAAAGTATACCCTATTGGGACGTAGTTCCCTGCCCAATTGCAGACCACGAGCTGAACATTGCTATGCTAAACATAAACAAGCCGAAAAGGAAGCCTCTCCTCAAGACATTCCGGTGTCTAAAAAATTACTCCCCTGATATCTTTTGTGAAACATTAATCAACAACACAAATGCACTTAATAGAATTAAATACACAGATAACGTCGATTTGCAGGTTGAGATTTTAACAAAAGTCTTCCTTGAATGCTTAGATAGTTGTGCACCCATTGTAACAAGAAAAATAACCCGCCCCTCAGCCCCCTGGCTAACTAATGACATCAAAGAGGGAATGCAAATCAGAAATCAAATACAAAAAGAGCTAAAAATGAATTGATATGATATGACTCTCCGAGAACGTTATAAAACAGAAAAGAAACGTGTCAGATCTCTCATCAGTGTGAGTAAAAAAGACTTTTACAAAAAACAATTTAATGACTCTAGACATGATACAGCAGCAACATGGAAAGTGATAAGAAGCATGATACCAAATGAAAAGAGTACCTCAGAAAGTTATGAAAATATTACGGAGTTGAAAGACAAAGCAGATAACTTTAATAACTATTTTGCTAACGTTGACAAAAATACATATGAAAAAACTCAAGAAAACATCAACTCAGTGAATATGAGTAATTGCTTAAATGACAATTCTTCCAATGAAAACACAAGAGAGTACTTCAAGATAAATCCTATAGATTGTGCTACCCTAATTCTTACCATAAAGAGCCTAAGAAACTCTGGCTCTTATGGTTCAGATGGTATACCATTTCAGTTCATCAAAGATGCTCTACCCGTGATTGCATCCTATATTCTAACTATTATGAACACTTCCATTGTTACTAAAAAGTTTCCTGACTCTTGGAAAATATCACATGTAATACCTCTGCATAAAAAGGGGGACAGAGAAGATGTGACAAATTATCGTCCCATTTCCCTGCTACCCATTTTCTCTAATATATTAGAAAAAATTGTTGCATGCCAACTTATGTCATATTTAGAATCAAATAGACTACTAACGATTAGCCAACATGGTTTCAGACCAAAACTCTCGACGGAAACTGCACTGCTTAAAGTTACGAATAGTATATATAATAATATAGATATGAAAAAAATATCTTTGCTAATTTTATTAGACTTATCAAAAGCCTTCGACAGTGTAAACCATGAAATTCTTTTAAGTAAATGTATTAACTTAAATATTGATCCAAGCTGGTTTAGCAAGTATCTATCTAATCGTAAACAGTCCATACGTCTTAAAAACATTATCTCTGTGCCAAAAAAATTATCATTTGGTGTTCCACGGGGATCAGTACTTGGTCCTATCCTCTTCTCCATTTACGTAAATGATCTATCTTCTTTCATTTCTGACTGTCTAGTCGTACAATATGCAGATGACACTCAACTACTCCTTAGTGGTGATATTAATAATCTCCCAGAGCTAACTTTAAGAGCAGAAAACACTCTGTCAAAAATTAAAACCTATTTCCAAGAAATTGGGCTGTTAATTAACGAAAGTAAAACACAGTGCATATTTATTGGTTCAAGGTTCCACATAGCACAAATTCCAGAAAACACAACAATTAATTTTTGCGACAATATTATCACACCTAGCAAAACAGTCAAAAACCTAGGAATTCACTTTGATAACCACATGTTGTTTGATTCCCACATAGATAAAGTATGCAAAAAGGTTACAGGAACATTAATGTACTTATCACGTATAAAAGACAATTTTGAGACAACCACTCGAATAACTGTTGTTGAATCTCTAGCCCTAAGTCACATTAATTACTGCACAATTGTTTGGGGAGCTACCACTGAGACTCAGATAAACAGAATACAGAAGCTTATTAATTTTGCAGCTCGAGTTGCCCTGGGAGGAATAAGAAAATATGACCACATCACACCAGCTCTCAATAAACTTGGGTGGCTGCGGGCAGAAAATAAGGTCGCTTATTCTATTTATGTTTTTGTATTCAAAATTTTGGACCATCATTATCCTAGCTGGCTATTTGATTTAAAAAACAGTCAGGCATATAAGGGAAACCAACACAAGACAGAGCAGTGAGCTCTTTATTCACAGAACAAACACAGAAGCAGGTTCAAAGATGATCACTATCAAAGGGCCAACACTCTGGAATAATATTCCAGAGAATCTTAAAAATACATCCTCCTTCACAGCTTTCAAAGGCAAACTATATAGTTTTCTTTTGGACAAATAGTTGCTGCTCATTAAGAACTAATTATTCTCATTGTAAGGAAACAAATATGGAAATGATGCCGATAATAACGATCCTGTATCTAGTGGCATACTTACTACTTTATTATTAACATTATTGTTAACATTTTTATTACAGCATTATTATTTTCTATGAAAGCTAAATTTAATTTAACTATATGTCTAACCCTCTTATTTATTAGTTTAATTACATGTCTACCTATAAGTTACTATTAATGTTGAATAACCATTGTACAAAATGGAAATAAATGTTTTGATTTGATTTGATTTGATTTGATTTGATTCTATAGTTATTTATCTTTTCTGGCTAGTACAGTGGTAACGCGCTGGCTTCGCATTCACGAGGTCGACAGATCGGTTCCCGCTCAGGACCGAGAGTTTAAGCTGTTTACTGGGAAGGTCACTTGCTGTGGATGGGCACCACAGTTGGGGGGTTGGGGCTTGCCTCGGCTGACGTTCCGAGGAGCATCTCAGATGGATATCGGAACTGAAACACCGGCAGACTTTACAAGTCACTTAGCCTAACCTAACCTATTCTAACAAATTGCAAGGTTTTATAACTTTAAATAGAGTTTTGGAGGTTGCTCATCATTACTAAATCCTGATAATCTGCTATAATTTCAATAAAAAATATTTTACAATCACGATTTTTCTGTAAAACATAATTGAATTCGGGCGCATTATAGAACATATTTTATCAACTTTGTAAATACGATAACATACAGCAACAAAACGCATATTTTATAGTAAACACATAATTATATATATATATATATATATATATATATATATATATATATATATATATATATATATATATATATATATATATATATATATATATATATATATATATATATATTATTTTTTTAATGATTGTGACACCAGGACGGGACAAAAAAAAAAAAAATAAATCTACCCTCATCAAGCCTGGGCACGAAGAAAACAAAAAGAGGAACAGAGATGGGGAGTGTTGTGACTTGTCAGATGTGAAGCCATAATAAGACATGTGTAACGAATATCCAAGATATTCGGTGCTGATATATATATATATATATATATATATATATATATATATATATATATATATATATATATATATATATATATATATATATATATATCTTTTTTTCTATGATTGTGACACCAGGACGGGCCAAAAAAAAAAAATCTACCCTCATCAAGCTTGGGCACGAAGAAAACAAAAAGAGAAACAGAGATGGGGAGTGTTGTGACTTGTCATATGTGAAGCGATAATAAGACAAGTGTAATGAATATCTAAGATATTCGGTGTTGATGTAGGCATAGAAAGAGAACCGTAACTGAAAGGGGACTTAACATCGAACTGTCCAGGACAGTCTTATTAAAGTTCACAAGACCCTTCAGCTGTAGTACTGTAATGGGTGGTTGTTGCCATGGACCAACCTACTAAATGGTAATATATATATATATATATATATATATATATATATATATATATATATATATATATATATATATATATATATATATATATATATATATATATATATATATATCGTGGAGGATTTCCTGTGTGTTATTACCCTTCGATCTTATAACCCCCTAAATTCGGAAATCCTGACACTGCTTCAGTAGAGGCCTACCACGATCTCAAAATTAAAGCCTCTACCAATAAAATATAATTAATATTACATGCATAGACATACATGCAAATATTTCATATGGGGGTTTATGAACTGCTGATATGTGAATATTTAAATAAACTCTCCTCACCTTAAATTAAAACTTCCTCATACAGAATAATAAATTTTCCAACATACATTCTACCTACGAGTGTTCAATTAAATGAGCTCATTCTGTCCCTCACACGTAGTTATAAATATTGTAAGAAATAAATTTAATCTGTATTCATCTTTCCGGAAACCCTGATGTCATCAGCAATCACGGGACTCCGAATCAAACTCGAATATCTTCTGATCCAGGTATCTTTAATACGTTTTCTACTTCAGTGTCTCGTAACGCCTCACGAGAGCAACTAATTACTCATTATTAAACGTATATGCACCATCAATAATCATAGTAAACATGAGTGTCTCGTATTATCTCACGAGTACAACTAATTACTCATTATAAAATGTATATGCACCATCAATAATCATGGTAAACATGAGTGTCTCGTAGCATCTCACGAGGACAACTAATTACTCATTATTAAATGTATATTCACCGTCAATGATCATGGTAGCAAATGTATTTCATAAATATTAATTACGTCTGCTTTCACGCATTATAATTACGTCACAAAGATGAGTGTCTCGTAGCATCTCACGAGGACAACTAACTTTTTGCAAGAAAGTTGCACAAAACTCCCCTCGTTTGTAGGGGTCCTTGGTACTAGGAGTAACTTGAGTTATGACTTACTTACAACGGTTCTTTGTTTAAACAGGCGATGCAATAAGCGGTATCAAGGAGGTGAAAGGTTAATGGCTAGAATCCATTAGCCTCCTTTCTCCAAGTCTTCTACAGCCAACCTTCATAATAAACTACACATTATACATACGAATATATGTGTATACATGATAGAAATTAATAGGTACACCCACTAAGTCTAAAAGTATGCATACATGCACTTACGTTACAATAATCGAAACTATATGCAAAATAACACTTACATAATGTACGTAGAAATAAACTGTCTTGAAATATATTCAAGACATCCTGGGCCCCTCCAAAAAAGGAAAAATGTGGGGTCTCCCCATCAGTACTACAATTTATCATCTATGATTAAGCTTGCCCACGATTCTTCAACCCTTTGGGCAGCTTGACGTTCAGATCTTTCATAATTTGATGATTCCTCTTTGTATACTTCTGACAACAGATATTCCCATGAGAGCTTTTCAGGCCAAGCTCTCTGAATAAGAATTTTTCCTCTTCTTTGTAAGGGTGATATTAGACCTAAGGGGTCCAAAAATATACCCACCAGTGACAGAAGTTTATGTTTGGTCAACGCATCTTCTCTAGCCTTCAGACCTTTCAAAGACATCTTGTCTGTATTAACATTCCAGATTAAACTAGTGATTGTTACTTTAGGAGGATCTAGATTTTTCAGAAAGGCACTGATCCAGTACCCTTTGAAGTCTTGCATTGTTGAAATTCAATGCTTGAAGTGATATTTCGGCCTTTTCCCACTCTACATCTGCAGTATTGCATATATAAAACTGTTTCTCTTCACTGGTACAAGCATCCAACAAATTACCTACATGAACATTCTCCAATATTTCCTCCAACTGTTCTATTAGAGACTTCATTTGTCCAAAGGCACTCTGAAAATTGTGTGGGAGAGGAGTGTGGATAGGCTTCCAGGGAACAGAATCTGTAACACTTCCAAGTGTAGTTTTATCTTCGTAATGCACTTCTTGCTTTACTTCAATACTCTCTGGCTCCCACAACTTATTAACAGGCTCTATGGCCTCTTCAATTCGCAACTTATTAACAGGCTCTATGGCCTCTGCAATCAGCAACTTATTGACAGGTTCTATGACCTCCTCAATCAACAACTTATTAACAGGTACTATGGCCTCTTCAATCAACAACTTATTAACTGGCTCTATGCCCTTTGCAATCAACAACTTATTAACAGGCACTATGACCTCTTCAATCAACAACTTATTAACTGGCTCTATGGCCACTTCAATCAACTCTTGAGTAGCTGTAGGAAAAACTTGTGTTCCTACTCGCATAACAATATGCCTCTCCACATTACTGGGTTCATGTTGAGTATCACAAGGAATATGGCCATACAACATGACACCACCCGGTGTTTCCATCAAAGTATAGACATCCCACTTGTTAATACCACTAACAAACTAATTAAAATGTAAGGCACCAATAACAATGCCAATGTTGTCAAGTACATCACTATCAATATCTTCATCGGCCAACTTGTGACCATTAGACTTTAAAACATTTGCAGCCTTTGCTAGTCCTGGAATGTGGATGCTAATTACCATATTATCAACTACGAGTAATTTAACTCTGGCTCCTCTTTTCCCCAATTTGATAACTGTTCCATACTCTAAAGAGAACGGGTGATGATAAGTCAATAAAAATCATGAGAAAAAGTGGAGGTTTTATTACTCAAACTTAGATGTCCGACATGGCGTGTTCTACTCCAGTGAAAACAACAAAACAATAGCGCAATGCAAAGCGCACGAATTAATCAGCTCAAAAGTTATACATAACATTCCTCCCTCCAAGAAAAGACATACAAAACTTATCAAAAATGGATCAGAAAAATATCAACATACAACAATCATTATACAGAAATATCAATATATTATGGCAACAAAAGACATTACAAATTTAATTTTTCTGGTGGCTTAATAATTCTCTTTGATCTCCGTAATACTGGAGATGGTGATACAATCTGTTTATCATTCACACCACACCTTTCAGTTTCTGAGACTGTGTCTTCAGACTCAATACAATTACTATCAGGTTGAACTGAAACATCACACTTTTGTGAAGATACTTCAACATCATTAGTGGAACTAGAGGCATAGGAATAATTACTTACATTCGAAGAACCTAAAGGCATTGGAGACTCTCTAGGTGTCTTAATACAAGTACCAGTAAATCTAGGCATAAGCTGATCATGATGCCTCTTCCATGATATATTACCAAAATCATGAACTTGCACCAAATAATTTCTTACACCAAACACTTCAATAATTTTACCTTCAATCCAAGACTCTCCCTTCCCAAAATTTTTAGCAAAAACGGCATCACCAACATTGTACATATTTGTTCCTTCAGAGAAAACTTTCTTTGACAATTTTTCCAGGTCTCTGTCTTTGTTAGGGGAACATTTTACAGATACTAAAGTTGTTTTAAAACATCTTCCAAATAGTAACTCTGCTGGTGATTTACCTATACCACTATGCATACTCTTTCTATAATTGTACAAAAATCTACAGATTCTAGTATTCAATGATCCACTGTTGAATTTACTTAAGCCCTCTTTTAAAGTTCGAACTGCTCTTTCCGCCAACCCATTAGATGATGGATTGTATGGGGCAGGAGTTAAATGTTGAATACCATTTTTCTTATAAAAAACTTTAATTTCCTCGGACACAAAATATGGAGCATTATCCGAGACAACAATGTCTGGAATACCAAAATTAGAAAATGTTTTTCTAAGCAATTCAATGGTAACACTTGAAGTCATTGAACTAGTAACTTGAACATCTAGAAACTTAGAATATGCATCTACAATTACAAGAAAATATTTGTTATTTATGGGTCCAGCATAGTCAATGTGAAGTCTTGACCATGCCTTATCAGGGGTAGACCATGACAACACAGGAGCTTGGTTTGGTTGAAAATTTTTAAAACAAACTGGACAATTCTTTGTAATTTCAGAAATATCTTGGTCAATTTTAGGCCACCAAACCCAATTCCTAGCTTCTGCTTTCATCACATTTATCCCATTATGACCACTATGTAAGTGCTCAAGTATTTTACATCTTAAGCTGGTAGGTATTACAATTCTGTTTCTGTACAAAATTACATTGTCATATAAACTAAGATCAGATTTAACAGAACCATATTCATGTAATCTCAAATCATTTGTAGACCAACCAAATCTTATATTATGCATGAGTTGACCCAAAACCTCATCTTTCTGAGTACAATTTCTGATTTTTGAAAAAGAAATATCTTCAAAATCTAAAGCTTCAACTAACTTAATGTATTCATTTGGAGTCATGGATTTATGATCATCATCAATAGGCAACCTGCTAAGGGCATCAGCCACAACATTTTCTTTACCCACTTTGTAAGTAAGCTCAAAATCATATTGAGAGAGAAACAGTGCCCAACGCTGAATACGAGCATTGGCATTAGTAGGAATATGACGCCCTTTGCCAAATAAACCTAAAAGTGGTTTATGGTCGGTCCTTGCTTCAAATTGTCTTCCAAGTAAAAAATATCTAAAGCGATTCAACCCAAAAACTAAGGCAAGCCCTTCTCGGTCAATTTGAGCATAGTTCTGTTCAGCTGATGTCAGTTTTTTACTAGCAAAATAAACTGGTAATTCTCTTCCATCAATTTTTTGCAACAATACACATCCTACACCAATAGGAGACGCATCCACTTCAACAACTAGTGGACTATTACCATCATAATTAGCCAAAAGGGGACCTTTTGATAAATCCGATTTTACAATTTCAAAAGCTTTGTTTTCAAGTTCAGACCATTTAAAAACTTTATTCTTTTTTAGCAATTCATACAAGGGGGCCAGCTTGGAAGAAAAATTCTTAATGAATTTACAATAATATGTCAACATTCCAATAAAAGATTGCAACTCTGCAACAGAAGTAGGGGGTGGAGAATCTAGAATAGCTTTGACCTTCTTAGGGGAAGGTTTGATTCCTTCACCTGAGATACAAAATCCAAGATATTCTAAAGAAGAAACCTTAACAGCACATTTTTTCTTGTTAATCTGAACATTATGCTCTTGCAAAATTTTTAACACTTCAATAAACCTAAGATCATGCTGCTCTTCAGATTCACCACTTACAATAATGTCATCCAAATAAGCATCAACTCCCTCTACATCTTTCAACAGGTTAGCCATAAATCTCTGAAATATAGCTGGTGAAGAAGAAAGACCAAAAGGTAATCTTTTGTACTTAAACAAACCTTTATGTGTATTTACTACTAAATACTTTTGGCTTTCTTCACTCACAGAAATCTGTAAATATGCATTTTTTAAATCAATAGTAGAAAAAATCTTTCCCTTACCAATAGATGCTAACAACTCATCTGTTTTAGGTAATGGATATTGGTCACATGATATACATTTATTCAATTCTTTAAAATCTCCACAGATACGTACAGACTCCTTATCCGATTTCAACACAGTAACAATGGGGGCAGCCCACTCACTATGGTTAACAGGCTCAACTATATCATCTACAATCAGTTTATTTAAAGCATCTTCAACTAAAGGTTTATAGTGAATTGGAACTGATCTGTGTTTTCTGAATTTTGGAACTACATCACTCTTAACATGAATGTGAGCTGTAATATCTGAAATGGGTTTATTAGGATTAACTTCATAATCATTCAACAATTCTACCACAGAACCATTGACTTTAGAAATTTTAGAAGAATCATTAATACCAGACAAATAAATACCTATTTTTGGCATCAAATCTTTGCCACATAAGTTAGAATTATGATTCCCTACAACATAAAATGTCTGTTTCACTTGCAGAGAATTATAGTAAACATCCACTCCAACTTTACCCAAAACATTTATTTTGAGATCATCATAAGCATTTAACATTTTATTACAATCTACAATGGACAATCCCAAATTATGAACCCAATCTTTAGTCAAGGTACTCACAGCAGCACCTGTATCCACCTCAAAAGGTACAAACTTACCATTAACCAAAATATTCACTTCATCTTTACCAATAGCATTGACATTTTTTACTGACAACAGTCTTTCTTCATCAGTATCACTGGAAACTGCTACATTGTCTACTGCTTTAACTTTAACCTTATGTTTTTTCTCAGAAGCCTTATTAAAACTTTCTTTTACTGGCTTTGGCTTCACATTACCTTTGACATCTTTTGAAGCCTTCCAACAAACTTGTTTTAAATGTCCCTTCTTACCACATAAATTACATGTTAAATTCTTAAAGCGACATTTTGCACTATCATGAGGGTAACCACAGTGTTTACAAGAAACTGACTTACTCATGGGACCATTGGTTGGGGTTTTAACCTTTTGAACAACACCAGCCTTTTCAGAAACATAAGCTTGTTCAAAATTCAAAACTCTCTCAACTATTTGGATAGAAGACATAACCTTCAAATTTAAATTTTCAGCAACCAGATTTGAAAAATAAACCTCATTTTCAAGAGCCATAAACAACTGATCCCGCACACGAGAATCAAAGTTGCTACCAAAATCACAGTCTTTGGCTAGACACTTCAGGTCTGCATACAAATCTTTTAATGTCTCACCTCCTTTTTTCCTCCTTTGTTGAAAAGCCAATAAACTTCTATGATAACTAGGCTTTACATCATAATGTGCCTTAAGTAATTTGCATAAATCCTCATACGACTTAGTATGTGGTAAATCTGGGGCACAAATGTTTCCTAAAATAGCATAAACTTCAGTACCAATAGAAACCAGAAGTAAATTTTTTTTACTATTTGCCTCAGTTATTTCCAAATTTAAAAAATTTGCTTCCAACAAACTTAACCACAATTCAAAAGAAATCTTTGAAGGATTAAAATGATCAATGTTCACTCTGCGGTTAGCCCTATTTTCATTTTCTTGAGGCATGATTATAGGCTAAGTCACTGGGTGAACTGGTAATAATCTCAAAATACACAACATGCAATCATGGCACAGACAGAATAGGCTAAATATTATAGCACTGACAACATAAGCTAAACATCATAGAACTAGGCTAGGCCTATATGCAATTTGTTTTACTCCACTCCTCAAAGCACTGGGGTTAAGCACCATATGCTTACGGTAGGCTATGATCAATCAAGGCTACCGTCCACAAAACACTGGAAACAAGGTTACCGATAAACACAATTGGCCTACCATAGGCTATCATCAATCTAGGGTACACCTTGGAAAATAATCACTATAGCTTTCCAATCTTGAAAAAATCGTCAGCATTAGGCTTAAACAGTTATAATACGGCATCTATGAAGGCTCCAATGCTAACTGCAAAACTTGATCAAAACAGCCTATGGAGGGTGGCCACGGGAACGAAAATCTCGGAAGTCAGAAGCTTACCCAATTTACCGGCTACCTCAAAACTGCAAAAACTTCACTTAAATACTGCAAACCAGAAGTTCCTTTTGCTACTGCATTGGTCCTTTGTACCTCGTCGCCATTTGTTCCATACTAGGTAGGGGGATAATCAATAAAAATCGTGAGAAAAGTGGAGGTTTTATTACTCAAACTTAGATGTCCGACATGGCGTGTTCTACTCCAGTGAAAACAACAAAACAATAGCGCAATGCAAAGCGCACGAATTAATCAGCTCAAAAGTTATACATAACACTCGACTTCACCATTTGCCTTTGTACTGCATTCATAGTCATCACACCAACATGTTTCTTGTCCTTTTACTGGTCAGAATGTTCTTGCTCATTGCTTGACTCATCTAATTTGAACCATTTCCTGACTGTTCATTCAGAAATGTAGGTTCTTCAAACCTTCTACGAAATTTGGACTCTTGTTTGTAACACAAGGCTGCATGATGACCATTTTTCTTACACTTATTACAATTTAACTGAGTGTAACATATATTTGCATAATGCCCTGACTGAGTACATCTCAGACATTTGTTACTATCTCTCAATTTGTCTCTGCGTTCATTTATGCTTACTACTTTATTGCACTGTTCAGACTTATGACCTTGCCAACCACAGAATATACATTCTATTTTACTATTTTCTCTGTTTGCAACAGCACCATAACTACCTACATTCTTTTTATAGGACTGGGTCTCATCTCTCTGTGAGGTTTGGGTCTCTCCCTTTGTGTTATCTTTAGTATTGTTGCCTTCTATATGATATACATATTTTCCCAGTTCCTTCAAGAGGGTTTCAAATGTAGGATATTTTGTGTCTAATTTCATGCTAATCCAGTTCTCAACATCTTCAGGCAATTTCATCATCACGAGTTCTGAAAACACCCAATCAGTGTTCTTCCATGTCTCTATAGTTTTTCAGGCTTCGAGTAACGGCTTCTACTTCCTGCTTGAACTTAAAAAGTGATGAATAATTAGAAGAGGGAGTTGGTATTTTTACCAATTTCCTCATTAAATTTCGTACAATTCTGTCCTTGCTGGCATAAACAGCTTGTAGCTGTTGAATGCATTCATCATAACTCTCACTAGCAACAGGATATCCCTTTATGGTGTCTTTTGCATCTCCTTTAAGGGCATTTCCTAAGATGGCATACTTTGTCATAGTTGCCATAGAGGTACTATGTACTAAACTATCAATCGTATCCCAAAACTCGTTCCATTCATCATAGTTTCCAGAGAACTGCGGTATTTTTATTTCAGGAAATTTAGGTGTGGGTTGCCCACTGGGGAGGCTTGAACTCTCGGAACCAGGAGCTCTAGTACTCTTCATAGTTCCTAACTTACGAATCCGTTCTAGGACAGCTAAGCTAATATCATTTACTGTTTCAGCAAGATTGTCATGTTCTGTATCCTCCTCTTCAGAATCCCATTTAAGGGGCTTATACTCAACATATTCTTCATATTTCCTATCAAATCTTCTGAATCTTTCTGTTAGCGTTTAATGACATCTTCCTAAATAATTAACAACAAGTGTCTCATCACCTTTGGCAAGTTCTGTTTGACACTGAACACAATCACGTTGAACCAATTCCTGAGGGCGTTTTAATGCCTCAGGTTTAACCGACATATTGAGAAAGCAAATAGAACATAAAATAGCAAACAAATAGTTGGTGCAATTTTATCTTCAAAGAATCCACGATCTTCTTTATGCATCCACAATGCAACAAACAATCACTCTGTAAAGAGTATCAAAGGACAATCTTCCAAAATTTCAGGATAATAACATACAGTTATTTAATTCCGTCAATTATGACGTCAATCCATAATGTGTAAAACACACTATTCATCAATTAAATGACACTGTTAAGTCAGCAATAATAAATGGAAAGTGTAATGGAAACCACACTGTTCCTCTAATAAACGACATTGTGCATCTAGCAGTAGGTGGGTCACTACCTTCTGTTTATTTACGTAAACAAAGGAATCAATACGACATTCTAGACATCGTTAAATGGGAAAAATGTAAAGACACAAATCCCTAAAAACCACTGTTCACCCAGCTGAAATTGGGTACGAATATCCAATTTACTTAATGGACGCTCAACTATGAAAGTATATTTCATTTCCACAGAGAGAGAAACACTTTATCCACACGGGAAAAAGATACTCTTATTTATTTCAACAATTACTTAACTTTCAAAGTTATATTCGCAATATTCATGCAAATACATGCAATGCTCCTCCTTTTTTAGCTGAAATATGGACGATTTTAACCGTAGAGTTTTACACTAACTCCTTACAAGGCGGGAGTTTATCTGAAATGTACACTATTTTCACCATTACCACACCAATTCTCATCCGGTTCGAAGGACCAAAAGCTGTGGAGGATTTCCTGTGTGTTATTACCCTTCGATCTTATAACCCCCTAAATTCGGAAATCCTGACACGGCTTCAGTAGAGGCCTACCACGATCTCAAAATTAAAGCCTCTACCAATAAAATATAGTTAATATTACATGCATAGACATACATGCAAATATTTTATAGGGGCGGTTTATGAACTGCTGATATGTGAATTTTTAAATAAACTCTCCTCACCTTAAATTAAAACTTCCTCATACAGAATAATAAATTTTCCAACGTACATTCTACCTACGAGTGTTCAATTAAATGAGCTCATTCTGTCCCTCACACGTAGTTATAAATATTGTTAAAAATAAATTAAATCTGTGTTCATCTATCTGGAAACCCTAATGTCGTCAGAAATCACGGGACTCCGAATCAAACTCGAATATCTTCTGATCCTCTCGTAACGCCTCACGAGAGTAACTAATTACTCATTATAAAACGTATATGCACCATCAATAATCATAATAAACATGAGTGTCTCGTATCATCTCACGAGTACAACTAATTACTCATTATAAAATGTATATGCACCATCAATAATCATGGTAAACATGAGTGTCTCGTATCATCTCACGAGTACAACTAATTACTCATTATTAAATGTATATGCACCGTCATTGATCTTGGTAGCAAATGTATTTCATAAATATTAATTACGGCTGCTTTCGCGCATTATAATTACGTCACAAACATGAGTGTCTCGTAGCATCTCACGAGGACAACTAAATTTTTGCAAGAAAGCTGCACAAAACTCCTCTCGTTTGTAGGGGTCCTTGGTACAAAGACTAACTTGAGTTATGACTTGTTTACAAAGGTTCTTTGTTTAAACAGGTGACGCAATAAGCGTTATCAAGGAGGTGAAGGTTAATGGCTAAAATCCATTAGCTTCCTTTCTCGAAGTCCTCTACAGCCAGCCTCCATAATAAACTACACATTATACATACGAATATACGTGTATACATGATAGAAATGACTAGGTACAAATACTAAGTCTAAAAGTATACATTCATGCACTTACGTTACAATAAACAAAACTATATGCAAAACAACACTTACGTAGAAATAAACTGTCTTGAAATATATTCAAGACATATATATATATATATATATATATATATATATATATATATATATATATATATATATATATATATATATATATATATATATATATATATATATATATATATATATATATATATATATATATATATATATATATATATATATATATATATATATATATATATATATATATATAATTATTAGTTTTTGCACCTTTATCAAGGGGGTTCTTACAGCTCAGTCATTGGTAACTTTTGGTGTTCCTGCAGAGAAAGTCAATGGAACTTTCAGAGCTCCTGAAGAATTGGAACCTGCCTTCTATCAATGGCGAAGAAAGGTTACGTTAGGTTAAGCTAGGCTACAATATGATCTGAAAGGCCAAGCTCAAAATCTATCCTAATCTAACCAAACCTCTCTTCGCTGTTGACAAAAGGCAGGTGGTAATTCTTCAGGAGCACCAAACTTTCTTATTATTACTTAGAATGGTAATGTACTTCATATATGGGTATTTATCGCCAGTATAAGGTAATGCAGCATTATTGATATAATTTTAAATAAATTAGAGAGTACACTATATTAGTTTGTTTATTAGTTATTGATAAATCCGTAACGAAAAATTGCAATAGGCCAGGTACATGACGTCACAAGGCCATATGACAGGGTGTGTGTGTGTGTGTGTGTGTGTGAGTGTGTGTGTAGACATAACCAATCAGGACGAGAATTAGAAGATTCTTAGTCTCTGATTGGTGGATACGTGTGGTGTCATGACGTCACTCCATGGCTCAGCTGCGTATAATGTAAACAACAGTGCCAATAGAACAGCAGAAGACAGGTATGGCACAATGAAGTACCTACCCGTAGGTAGTTGTGATATCGTGAAGTGAGCGTACAGAAGCTAGTTGCTTTCTGTGCAAAGGAGGGATAGCAGTGCCAGAGGGACTCATTTGTGAAAGTGGAGCTTCAAGGTAAAGCTTAAAAGAGCCAACTTGGTGTCAAAAGACATTGACACGCAGATCCCAGCGGTACGAAAGTGTCTAGGTGAGAAACCTTGATATGAAATTTTTGGGTACCATCAATTTGATAGCTGTAGCCTGTTCCAGGTCATTAAGCTATACTCCTTCAAAGTAGCTTTAGCTTTGCACTAAACATTAGTAAAGGAATCTAATCATCATACTAGCCATTTGTAGGTAAAACTACATTTATTTGCTTTGCTTACCTCGGATTCAAAGATTTAATTAAAAAACCACACCTATAGAAGATTTTTATATGTTAATGGATGGAGTCCTGCATTTCTAATCTCGGCTGTCCTGTATTTGGCCAGCTCCTGCTAGTCATAGCCACTCATAGAGCACAGTATATAATTTTATATCATGGTACTGTTTCTATTAAGTATATATATATATATATATATATATATTGAAATAAATAATGTACAGTATATCTGAAAGACAAAGTGACGACTTCATAATATATATATATATATATATATATATATATATATATATATATATATATATATATATATATATATATATATATATATATATATCATGAAGTCTGAAATAAATACTGCACAGTATATCTAAAAAATAAAGTGAAGACTTGATTCTTCTCAATTTTTAGTACTATAGGTGATATTCCCTTGAATATATATTCTTATATTTTAAACTAACCTAACCTAAAAGTAGGGTCAAGTTAGGTTTTCATGGAATATGAGTACATTGTGTTCATAGTCTAGACAATTTATATGTAGCTCTGATGCAAATGAAAACTTTTGAGACGTCTAGTTAATGAGTCATAAGCTATAGGTAGATAACTATTTAATATCTAATGAATAATTTAGGGGTATAGCAGTCATATTGGCTATATTTGATTCTGGGCAACTATGTGAATATGATGGTAGATTGATGCTTCTTATACTGTAAAATCTGTTTACCATTTCCAGAAAAACGTATGTAGTGTAAATGTGTAGATCAATATTGTAGGTATAACTGATAGAATCAAATCGAATAAGTTTTTGATGGTATCCATGCCCATTATGGAATCCTAAAGTTATGATTATAGAAAAATTCAATATATCTTGTTAAAATATGTATAATTCAGCTATTATCAGTATTTATGGCACTACATAATCAAGCATTATTGCTTTATAAATTACCCTTAAAAATCCTATTGGCTAGTACATTACCCTAAATTACTACCTAAATTATTTTCTTTCCATCATATAAAATAATTGCTCATTGTTTCAGCAAACTTATGCCAACTATTAGGAAAAAAGGATAAGCTCAGAACATAAATAATAATCATCAAATAACTACTTTTGTTTCTTCCTTATTTATATGTTACTGACAGTTGGAGCATTTAAAAGAATGCCTGGCTTATATTGTGACTGCACAGTGTCTCACCAAAATTTTTAACATCATATATAACTAATGCAGTGTAGTTATTATTTTCAGCCTCTTTCTCCACTTTTTTCTTTTGTTGTTGATTATGCTGACATTAATATGCAAAGGTAGACATTTAGCAGCTTTGCATATGCTACTTGAATATATATATATATATATATATATATATATATATATATATATATATATATATATATATATATATATATATATATACACACTCGTATATCCTTAGACCACATGATAATGTTAGATCAGATATTTAGAGAATAGAAAATTCATTGAAACTTGACTTTTTGTAAACAAGAATATGGTCACTAGATAGTGTCATACTCGGAATACTGTATGACTGGGCTCTACAGTATTTGCTCTAAACCTCTTCACCAGGTCTTCTGGATATGTACAGAGTTATATTGCTTGTTAATAAAACACAGAATATTGTGTTTAGTCCTGTGATAAAAAGTGATCTTTATTTCAAGAGACTATTTATTACCCCAAACTTAGTTTTTGTAGGTGAAATTAAATTATTGCCTGCAGATGGTGCCATAAGGAAAAAGATAGCTTGTCATTGGGAAAGAGATAGCTTGTATGATAAGCTTTTGCAAGATTAATTGTATGATCTAATCTAGCAAGATTACTTGTATGATGTGTAACTAGCAGGTTACTTATATGATATTATTAGAGGATGCAGTAGTTCAGTGGTAGAGCACATGAGTCAGGAAGTGGAAAGCCTGACTAACTCGGGTTCGATCCTGCTGTGAAAGGTTAGGAAGGGCATCTAGCTTTAATCCTCCATATCTTGTAATATACAGGATATATGTTCGCCAGTGTAGCATTCAGTCGAATATTGCTGAAGATTCGTAACTAATGTGAATATTATATGGTATATTTGAAAATATAATCACGTAGCTGAAGGATACCCAGCTCCAACATATCTGTGTCGATCCTCAATTAAATGGGGACGAATAGTGACTGATACATAAAATGGTCAAAATGACTCGCAAGATCTTGTGTAGCATTAGCCTCATTGCAGTAATTATGGAATTGGAGTAGTACTTGTATAGATTTTGATATATAACAGCGAAATCATATGGATGGTAACTGTAGTTTAGTGATATTCTGTAATGTTACCATTTATTACCTAATCTTGCACAGTGTAGTAATTTAATATGTACTATAGAGCTAATTACAAATATTATTGAAGGAAATTATTTTTGGTTAGAGAAGCATGGTATAGCTTTGGCTACTATATAGAGTATGTCGTCCTTGATGAAGTGTAATCATTCTTAAGTATTCTGAGTATGTCTTGTCAGTCCATCGTTTTCCGTAAAATTTTCTTGTGAATCAGGCTTCCACTACTTAAATATGGGATAAGGTCTGTAGGATATAGGCAAGTAGCATTTCGTCTGTATGTATCCCATGTGTAGGGTATGTAAAAAGTCTCACCTACATAAGTTTTCTGTTGTAAGATCCCAATTTAATGCGATCATGGAACCAAAAGGCTGACAAGTTCTGTGTCACTGAATTTCGTCTTTCCTTGCCACAATACAGCTGAAAGAATGGATGGGAAAGTGTAAGGTGTGATATAGTCTTCCTGCCTTCCTTACATATGCTTTTGTAATAACAAGGTTTTTATCAAGTCATTATTTGCAAAGGGTTGCAGTGGGAATAAAATAAACTGAGAGTCAAGCGAACACACTTTTCTTAACTGTTAAGGTTTGTGTATGAAAACTTGTATAATGCTTTTGCATGCTGGCAGGGTTGATAGAAATGTGATACCACTGATATTATGTTTTGCTTCAAATTGCTGGTAAATTAATACAATGTAAGCACAGTGTTTTTGAGGGGATTCATAAGATGTAAACATTATGACTGGAAAGGATGATAATTATTAGTAGGTTCCTATTTAACTTGAAAGACACTGAATTTATAGAAAACTGGAATAGAAGGATATGTTGCGATGGTCATTTAATATGAGTTGTATTAATCTAGAATCCTAGTCCAAGATTGCTATAAAGGAATGAAAGCAATCCCTAGTATTCTTTTTTAAAGAAACTCCTTTAACTTAAGTTGACATTTCATCTTCTGGTACTGTCCATATATAGTTTTCGATTTTGTTAACAGTAAAATAATGGAATTGCCCTTAAATATTGAAATACTTTTGGATACTAATTTGATATCTGTATCGAGATAAACTATGTGTCATAGTGCTCTTGCCAAAAATTTGGCACTGGAGGGTAAGGTACTGTACTAAATGGATACTTGCCATGTGATGACATTAGCAGTGCATCTTTGATTGCCTTAATCTATTATTAGGTGCTAAAAGTCTTAAGTGAATCAAATTTGTTTTAACTCTTAATCAGTTTTTATTTTTCTGTAGATACTTTAAGATATATTTAAAAAAAAATGTCTTAAGGTATCTACAGATAAATAAAACTAATTAACACTTAAAGCAATCTAGATTCACGTAAGATTTTTAGCACCAGATAACTTTTTTTTATAATTTTACAGGAAAATGGCATCCGGTGGGAGCAGTCTTGCACAATGGCGAATTATTAATGGTCTTCGTGAGTATATTACTCGCACTACTCCCGCTTTGACTGCTGTTCGAAAGGAATTGCCCGATGTATTAAAAGAGAGCTCAGGAATTTTTCAGTCTACAAATGCCTCAGATAATGCCAATTATAAAAAAAATCTTAGTGCGACCTCGAAAAGCAGTGACTCTTTTGTTAAAGTGAATGGTGAGTTTATATTAATAAATACTATAATGCATTATATTGTAATGCAGTGGGGGCTGCAGTAGCTCAGTAGTGGACTGCTGTAGGTGGTAAGTGACAAATGCAGGATCAGTCTCCCCACAGGTTGTTTGGAAAATGCATCCAACATCCTTAATCCTCACCAGCTCCAGTATATATCAGTCCACCTCCATTCAAATTGGGACTCATTGTGAGACATAAAACGTTGGGTTATCAAGCTTTAATGTGGTAATATGCTTCTCATTTCTTTTTAAATAAGGAATCTATTGCTTTTATGTGCTTGTATGTTAGACCTCTGATTAATCACTGATTATTTTGTTTATAAGCTAATGTATGTCGTTGTCTCATAAAAAGTACTCTTAAAAGGATGATAAACTTGTCAGTTGTTCTTGTTTTTGGCTTTTTAAAGATTCTAGAATTTATAATGTACTATTTTTACTTTTCAGATGAACCTACTCCAACCATTTCAACTGAATTTCAAAAAGTTTTAGGCACATTTAGTTCGTATCTCCCATTATACTTCTCTCAGATTCGCCTTCACTTTTCAAAAAATGAGGAACCAGTTGAAGAGAAAAGTATTCCAAAGTGGAAAGTACAAAGAGGCACTATATCTAAAGTTAGTACTTTATAAAAATCGTATGATATTTTAAACCCCCTACTCCTCTGTTTTATACCCTGTCTATTTCTTTCAAGTTTGTCTTCATTTTGTTGTACATAATTCTCAATATATGAAGCAGTTCCTTTTCTGATAATATGAAACAAACTACATTATTAACTTCTTTAAAATGGTACATTCATTAGTAAATATATAGGCTATGACTTCCCATTAAATTTGTTATTATGCTAATTATTCAAGGGTGGATTATTGTTTTTTTTCTCAGACTAGCGTAGATGCTCGAACAAGATATTTAGTAAAAGGCTTAGGGGACCACTTGACAGAAGTAGGAAGACTAACGAAAATTGAGAGCTTGTGTGCTCATCTGAGGCAGCATCCTCAAGCTAAAGGAGTAGCAGTCAAGGTGTGGGGTATACTTTCATTACTTTTAAGTAAAATGACATTGTGTACTACTCAATAATCAAACAACCTTTCTTTACCGTTTTAATATCTTGGTCATTAGCTGTATTGATAATAATACTTTTTTTTATATCTACACTGAAGCAATTTGACATTGAATGCAATCTAAAGTAACAGGAGATAATGTTAATGTGTTTACCAATTTCCAGAAAGGAGGGATAACGAAACTATTAAGAATTCTAGAAAAAACTGGAGATGAATGTGTAGAGAGCGAAGCTCGTGAGGCTTTAGCATTATTGGGATATACCGCACCTGTTATGGGACAGGGAATAAGATTACTTACTATAGATGGGGGAGGTGTAAGGTAAGGTTCTATGCGAAGTATGTTGCAATTTTAATTGGAAAAAATAAACAAATAAAAAGTTGGGTCATATTGACTTTAAAGGTAAGCTCGGTATGTTAATCAAGGCTTGTAATGTTGAATATTTGTAAAGTGAATTGTTGAATATATTTCAGTGAGAATATATCTTATGCAATTGTTTTTAGTGTTTTACTTCCTATAGGGGCTTGGTTGCACTAGAGATACTGAGAAGTATAGAAGAAGAAGCAGGGCTGCCTATCCATAAATTATTTGACTATATATGTGGAGTTTCAACTGGAGCTATATTAGCTGTTTTGCTCGGTAAGTATGGTATTACTACGTACATTATTTGTATCCAAAGCTTTTCATGTTTAATATACTTTATTTCGCTCCTATATTTTTTTATGAAAATAAATTGCATTGATAACTAAATACAGTAATGCCATATTAAATGGGACTTTTCAGGCCAAGCTTTGGAACTTATTATAAGAACCATGAACTTTAATACTATTCATCATTAAAATTATTTTTTCTTTTTTCATAGGATGTCATAAGCAGTCAATAAATGACTGTGAGAAATTGTATCGGGAACTTAGCATGCAGATATTTAACCAAACTACATTCAGAGGGGCCAAAGGACTTTTTATGAAAAATTCATATTACGATTCTGATGCTTGGACAGATATTCTGAAAGCAAATATGGGTGAAATATCTCTTATTGAGACTGCGAAAGAAGTGGATGTACCAAGGGTAAGTACTGATCTTTAAAATTTACTGGTATTTTAGCTTTGGGAAGTACCAATGCAGAAATGTTAATGCTATTATTTTATACATTACCCGCAGGTCTTTACTTTTATATACAGTATCACTATTAATCCCCATTATGGAGGTGGACTCAGGCAGTTTGGTGCTGGAGAGTCATGGCTTGATGCCCTTCCTACTGCCCCACAGTGGGCTCGATCACGAGTTTGAATAGCATTAATTTACACAGGCAAAACATTTCTGCATTGCAATCGATAGCAATATCTTGAAACTCGTATGATATTCAAATAACTGATATTGTTACTTTCAGTGAGCATTGATATATGGGGTCATCATGCTATAGTACTTTATTTTTATGGATTGCTTGCCCGAACTCTGTGACTTTTTTCCTTGGTTTCCCTCTTTTCCATAAGTGTTTCTTGTAAAATTAGCCTCCTGCTAATGACCCTATAGGAATGGAAACATGAAAATCCAAACAGCATATATGAAGTTAATGCAACTATGTTTGAAATTTTTATCACTGAAACAGCTTTAAGAATCACCTATAACCAGTTAATTTTTTCAGATATGCCTTGTCGCAACATCAGCAAATACTAACAGAGTTCAAGCCTACCTATTTCGGAATTATAATCTTCCTTACCGAGTGTCAAGCCACTATCAGGGAACGTCATTGCCTCACTTGTGGGAGGCTGTTAGAGCTTCTGCTGCTGCGCCTGGTTACTTTTCAGAGTTCCGAATTGGCGATCTTATTTTACTAGTGAGTCTTGTTAAAATGCAAGCTTTGTGTACTTAAGTTTGAATGTTGCTATGAGGTTGGGTATTGCCTGTTAATCGATGTTTAATGTTTCAGCAGTGAAATCTCCCAGTAAGTAAGCATAATCATGTCTCGTAGTTTAATACTGAGATATGTAATAGTGATAACTAGAAGTATTAAGACTTATGATGTCACTACAGGTATTTAGTGCGCACAGACTCAAACTGTCGTTTCAGTCATTCATGTCCCAAATATTATATGAAAACTCCAGAACTAAAAAACTGCAAGTTTTTAATTACACTTAATAAACTGTCATTACAGTATGTTTTTATAATTGTTCTACATATTTTTTTATTTGTTATGGTTTTTAAGCTCTTGCCCTGTGTATTTATGACAGGTATGTGTGTAAAGGTAAAGGATCTGTACTATTCAAAGGTTTGGGTATTCAAGGAGGGGTCTGGAAACCTAGCCTCATTGGATAAGTGAGGACTACTGTGTGTATACAGTATATATATTTGTTTCTATACAGAGAGAAAGAGAGATATGAAGTTTTTTTCTGGAAGGGTTGGGGTATGTATATACAGTGTTGCCTCACTTATCGCGGTAGTTCGGTTCCGGGACCCGGCGCGAACCAGGAAATCCGCGAAGTAGGATCAGCCTATATGTACATAGATATTTTAATATATTTTTACGTTTACACTGTATAAACTGTCCCTGTACTGTTAACATACCACCCTTTACTTCATAGATAACAGCATGCAAGCGTAAATATATATGAAAGTGATAGGAAAACTTACCGTGAATGTGATGATGACGTGACATACATACTCATTTACAATTATTTTTTCATTTACGTACTGTATATAAACCCTCCCTGCACTGTTAGAAAAACACCCTTAACATTATAGATAACAGCAAACAACGTAAATTTTTATGAAAGTGATAGGAAAACTTACCGTGAATGTGATGATGACGTGACATACATACTCATTTACAATTATTTTTTCGTTTACGTACTGTATAAACCCTCCCTGCACTGTTAAAAAAACACCCTTTACATTATAAATAACAGCAAGCAATGTAAATTTTTATGAAAGTGATAGATAAAATTACGGTGAATGAGGTGATGATGACGTGACATACATACTCATTTACAGTTATTTTTTCGTTTACTTACTGTATTAACCCTCCCTGCACTGTTAAAAAAACACCCTTTACATTATAAATAACTGCAAGCAACGTAAATTTTTATGAAAGTGATTGGAAAACTTACCGTGAATGAGATGATGATGACGTGACATACATACTCATTTACAATTATTTTTTCGTTTACTTACTGTATAAACCCTCCCTGCACTGTTAAAACAAACACCCTGTACATTATAAATAACAGCAAGCAACGTAAATTTTTATGAAAGTGATAGATAAAATTACGGTGAATGAGGTGATGATGACGTGACATACATACTCATTTACAATTATTTTTTCGTTTACGTACTGTGTAAACCCTCCCTGAACTGTTAAAAAAACACCCTTTACATTATAAATAACAGCAAGCAACGTAAATTTTTATGAAAGTGATAAATAAAATTACGGTGAATGAGGTGATGATGACGTGACATACATACTCATTTACAATTATTTTTTCATTTACGTACTGTATAAACCCTCCCTGCACTGTTAAAAAAACACCCTTTACATTATAAATAACAGCAAGCAACGTAAATTTTTATGAAAGTGATAGATAATATTACGGTGAATGAGGTGATGATGACGTGACAAACATACTCATTTACAAGTATTTTTTCGTTTACGAACTGTATAAACCCTCCCTGCACTGTTAAAAAAACAGCCTTTGCATTATAAATAACAGCACGCAGCATAAAGTTTTATGAAAGTGATAGATAAAATTACGGTGAATGAGGTGATGATGACGTGACACACATACTCATTTACAATTATTTTTTCGTTTACAAACTGTATAAACCCTCCCTGCACCGTTAAAAAAAACACCCTTTACATTATAAATAACAGCAAGCAAAGTAAATTTACATTTCCAATAAAAAAATGAAAATACTGAAATTTTTTTTTTTTCAATATTTTAATATTTTTGCGTATACCCATAAAATAAAATAATAATTTATAAAAAAAAAAAAAAACGCGATAGAGTGAGAACGCGAACCAAGAAACGCGAATAACCAGGGTAACACTGTACTTGAAAGGAGTGTAATGGTTAATGTTAATATAATTGTTTATAGCTGTTGGTGTGTCCGTTGTAAAAATGGCAAGAATCTGTGACAGAAAGTTATAATTCCACTAAATTAGAGCACTTATAAGTATTCTCGTTAGAGCAAGGTGAAGTTCGTGGGAAAAGTGATATATGAAGTACATGAGTTTTCTATTTATTGAAGTAAGAAAAAGTAGTGAACTAACATGCCAAGAATAAAATTGGTATGGTGTATATTCACATGTATTATTCCATTTTCTTAAAGTGATCAAGGAAGCCAATATAAATGTTTAAGAATAGGTGTACTTATGATATAATGGAAGAAAAGGTTAATGAAAAATTGCTTAATAAGGGAGAGGATATATTATGCTGTGAGATTGGATATCGAATGACAGTTTTAGTAGAGAGAAAGCAGGGTTGGATGTGATGACTGTTGTATGTAAGGTCAGTATTACTGGACAAAGAAGTTTTCATTTAGAACCGTTTTTAGAGCTATTCATAAAAAGTAACCATCATTTTGTTTTGAATAATTAATTATACTTTTTCTAGGTTATTTAAGAGCTTTTACATATTTTGCAGGATGGAGGCATATTTGTCAACAATCCCACAGCCATTGCACTTCATGAAGCAAAACAACTTTGGCCTGATGTAAATTTGCAGTGTGTTTTATCAGTGGGTACTGGTCGTCATGAACCTATTGCTATGACCAATGAAGCATCTATTAATTGGGCAACTAGAATAAGAACAGTTGTAAATAGTGCTACAGATACCGAAGGTAAAAGTCCAAAAGTTGATTGGGTTATATTTTACATAAGTTGTCTTTTCTCATCTGACTCAGATGGGTGGCTACAAATAAAGGATTCAAACTATTCAGTAGCGATAAACAATGCTCCCTTCCATCTCTCTCATTTTGTTTACTTGCTCTATGTCAGGCATATACAAGATACTTTTGACTCGCTCTTATCTTCTTGAAATGTGTTGATGCTGTGGTTAAAAGAAATGTTCTCTTTTCAGTAAATAGTCTGTTAGTACATGCCACATTTATACTCTACTATCATGTATATTTGATAAAGATTCAAACTTTAAATGCAGACAGATCTTAACTAAAATAGATGAATAGTTCAAATAAATTCAGTGAAAATACTCTTAACTTATTTTTAACAATAGAAATATTAATATTAAAGGTTAGATATATTTAATACAGAGGTATATATATATATATATATATATATATATATATATATATATATATATATATATATATATATATATATATATATATATATATATATATATATATATATATATATACACAGTGTTACCCCGGTTATTCACGTTTCCTGGTTCGCTTTCTCACTCTATCGCGTTTTTTTTTTTGTTAAATTATTATTTTATTTCATGGGTATATGCAAAAATATTGAAATATTAAAAAAAAAATTCTCAGTATTTTCATTTTTTTTTTAATTGAAAAAAACATATTTCATTATCTAATTAATAAAGAAAAATTATTTCCCATTCTACGAATAATAAAACAGTAAAAAATAGTAAAAAACATAAATGTAGATAAATAGATACGTTTATTGACCACCTCTTTTGAAAAGTACAGTATAATCTTTACAAAAGGAATATTTGGTCCAAATTACAATGAATAAATACAATAGATTTTGTACAATCATCAAATAAGTAGATGAATTTTAAATTAATATACATTGTACTAATACATACATACATATACCGAGGCTGTTTCCCCCTTAAATTGGGGGGTAGCCGACGTCAAGAGAGGAAAGTTTGGGGAGAAGTTATTAACTGAATGATATACGTACGTACAGTATAACTCACAGTATTGCATCATACGAAATAGTGTTCGATAGCGTGCAATGTATTGGGGTCGCAGCTACGTGAGCTAGCATATATATTTATATTTCCAGTAGTTTCATGATTTTATTGATAAAAAAAACGTATTTATTAGCCTAAGAATAATAAAACAGTAAAAAATAGTAAAAAACATAAATACTAACAGTATTGCAACATGTAAAATACGATACCGCTATCAGCGTTTTGGACAAAGACTCGTTCAGTCTAACTCACGTGTGCGCCGTTCACGTTGTGCTTAATAAACGTTTTGCTTGTGTTCGATAGCGTACAATGTATTGGGGTCGAAGCTACGTGAGCTAGCATATATATTTATATTTCCAGTAGTTTCATGATTTTATTGATAAAAAAACGTATTTCTTAGCCTAAGAATAATATAACAGTAAAAAATAGTAAAAAACATAAATACTAACAGTATTGCAACATGTAAAATACGATACCACTATCAGCGTTTCGGACAAAGGCTTCCACCATCTTCCATTGTCTCGCCTCACTCGTATGCGCCATTCACGTTGTGCTTATTATTATTAATATGTTTTGCTTGTGATTTTTTTACTCGCATATTTTAACCTTTCCAATGCCTCCCAAGCATCCTTCATCTTCTAAGGCTTCTTGTAGTGAGCCTAAGCGGCAAAGGAAAATGTTAACCATTGTAGATAAAGTGAAACTCTTAGATATGTTGAAAGAAGGAAAAAAGTTTGTGGATGTCGGCCGGTATTTTACGTAAACGTAAAAATTATTTTAAAATATGGAACCTATGTATGTCAAGTCATCATCACCTCATTCACGGTAAGTTTTCCTATCACTTTCATAAAAAAATTATGTTGCTTGCTGTTATTTATAATGTAAAGGGTGTTTTTTTAACAGTACAGGGAGGGTTTATACAGTGTAAATGTAAAAATACATTAAAATATCTATGTACATATAGGCTGATCCTACTCCGCGGATTTCCTGGTTCGCGCCGGGTCCCGGAACCGAACTACTGCATAATTGAGGTAACACTGTATATATATATATATATATATATATATATATATATATATATATATATATATATATATATATATATATATATATATATATATACATATATATATATATATATATATATATATATATATATATATATATATATATATATATATATATATATATATATATATATATATATATATATATATATATATATATATATATATATAAAATGTACAGTGTTGCCTCACTTATTGCGGTAGTTCGGTTCCGGGACCCGGCGCGAACCAGGAAATCCGCTAAGTAGGTTCAGCCTATATGTACATAGATATTTTAATATATTTTTACGTTTACACTGTATAAACTGTCCCTGTACTGTTAGCATACCACCCTTTACTTCATAGATAACAGCATGCAAGCATAAATTTATATGAAAGTGATAGGAAATCTTACCGTGAATGTGATGATGACATGACATACATACTCATTTACAATTATTTTTTCGTTTACGTACTGTATAAACCCTCCCTGCACTATTAAAAAAACACCCTTAACATTATAGATAACAGCAAGCAACGTAAATTTTTATGAAAGTGATAGATAAAATTACGGTGAATGAGGTGATGATGACGTGACATACATACTCATTTACAATTATTTTTTTGTTTACGTACTGTATAAACCCTCCCTGCACTGTTAAAAAAACACCCTTTACATTATAAATAACAGCAAGCAACGTAAAATTTTATGAAAGTGATTGGAAAACTTACCGTGAATGTGATGATGATGACGTGACATACATACTCATTTACAATTATTTTTTCGTTTACGTACTGTATAAACCCTCCCTGCACTGTTAAAAAAACACCCTTTACATTATAAATAACAGCAAGCAACGTAAATTTTTATGAAAGTGATAGATAAAATTACGGTGAATGAGGCGATGATGACGTGACATACATACTCATTTACAATTATTTTTTTGTTTACAAACTGTATAAACCCTCCCTGAACTGTTAAAAAAACACCCTTTACATTATAAATAACAGCAAGCAACATAAATTTTTATGAAAGTGATAGATAAAATTACGGTGAATGAGGTGATGATGACGTTACATGCATACTCATTTACAGTTATTTTTTCGTTTACGTACTGTATAAACCCTCCCTGCACTGTTAAGAAAACACCCTTTACATTATAAATAACTGCAAGCAACGTAAATATTTATGAAAGTGATAGATAAAATTACGGTGAATGAGGTGATGATGACGTGACACACATACTCATTTACAATTATTTTTTCGTTTACGAACTGTATAAACCCTCCCTGCACCGTTAAAAAAAACACCCTTTACATTATAAATAACAGCACGCAGCGTAAATTTTTATGAAAGTGATAGATAAAATAACGATGAATGAGGTGATGATGACGTGACACACATACTCATTTACAATTATTTTTTCGTTTACAAACTGTATAAACCCTCCCTGCACTGTTAAAAAAACACCCTTTACATTATAAATAACAGCAAGCAACGTAAATTTACATTTCCAATAAAAAAATGAAAATACTGAAATTTTTTTTTTTCAATATTTTAATATTATTGCGTATACCCATAAAATAAAAAAATAATAATTTATAAAAAAAAAACGCGATTGATTGAGAACGCGAACCAAGAAACGCGCATAACCGGGGTAACACTGTATATATATATATATATATATATATATATATATATATATATATATATATATATATATATATATATATATATATATATATATATATATATACACCTAGTTCTTAGAATAACATGAAGATAGGTTCTTAGAAGTGCCGCGTATTGTAATTTTTCGTGTAATGTAACGAGTCATTTTCCATAAGAAACAATGATAATGGGCATAAATACGTTCCTCATACCTACATTGACACACTATACCAAAGATATAAGATAAGTAAAACATATTTTATAAGTACATAACAAAGCAGAAAGACCTGTAGTTATTTATATTAACATGCAGATAGTGTACAGTATAAAAGATATACAGATTTACTGCACAGTAAGCAAATTAATGCACTCTACTATGCGGTGTGCAACAGGCATACACTGAGATATGCATGGTGGCAGTAAGCACGTTTTGCCGCCTCCGTAGCAGCTGATGCACCCTTGCACGCTATTTCCCTGATGTTATTATATCGCAAGTTTGCTTGCTGATTGTTCTTAATGCTTTTTTTCAATTCTTTTCATAATATTCAATTGCATTTAGCGGTAGAAGAGGAGGAGGACGCCGGAGAACGAACCTCTATCTGCAAACGTTTTGCCGCCTCCGTATCAGCTGATGCACCCTCACAAGCTATTTCCCTGACGATATTATATCGAAAGTTTGTTTGCTGTTTGTTCTTAATGCTTTTTTTTTAATTCTCTTCATAATATCCGATCGCATTAAGCGGTAGAAGAAGAGGAGGATGCGGGAGAACGAACCTATATCTGCAAACGTTTAGCCGCCTTATCAGCTGATGCACCCACACTATTTCCCTGACGATATTTTATCGCAATTTTCTTTGCTGTTTGTTCTTAATGCATTTTTTCCATTATCTTCATGATATCCGATCGCATTAAGCGGTAGAAGAGGAGGAGGATGTGGGAGAACGAACCTCTATCTGCAAACGTTTTGCCGCTTCCGTATCAGGTGATACACCCTCGCACGCTATTTCCCTGATGATATTATATCAAAAGTTTGTTTGCTGTTTGTTCTTAATGCTTTTATTAAGTTCACTTCATAACATTTGATTGCATTAAGCAGAAGAAGAGGAGGAGGGTGGGAGAACGAACCTCTAATCGCACACGTTTTGCTGCTTCTGCATCAGCTGATGCACCCTCTTTCGCTATTTCCCTGATGATATTATATAGAAAGTTTGTTGCTGTTTGTTCTTAATGCTTTTTTTCCTTTATCTTCATAATATCTGATCGCATTAAGCGGTAGAAGAGGAGGAGCATGGCGGAAAAGTGCCTCCCAGGCGGTCGATTTTTTACTAAAATGAAAATTTTTTTTTTCAATTTTATTTTGCATGGGCATTACAGGTATACTTTGGCTTAGGTCGTTTCGAGTTAAGTCGTTCTCAATTATACGTCGGTTTTCAAAAAAATATATGGAAAAATAAAAATAAAATAAAAAAGTTTACGTCATTATAATCAACTTTACGTCTGTCCGCTACAAATATTGGAATCATAATATCACTAGAAAACCATTAAAAGCACATGAACTCATGTTACTGTACAATAAATAAAAACAAAAGCACATAAATCATGTTATTGTACAATAAATAAGAATAAAAGCATATAAAATCTTATTAAAATACGTACAGTAGTTCCAATATCTACTGTTAGGCGTCGTCACTCGTAGTAATAATAATAATAATAATAATAATAATAATAATAATAATAATAATAATAATAATCAGAATAAGAATACAAATACAAATAAGAATACGAATAAGAAAAAGAATGCAGCAGGCATTTGCATTTATCGAAAAGGACTTTCTTTGTTCGAGGATATGGATCCCAATGCTATAAATAAAAACAAAAGCACATGAAATCATGTTATTGTACAATAAATAAGAATAAAAGCATCAAAATATCTTAGTAAAATACGTACAGTAGTTCCAATACCTACCATTAGGCATCGTCACTCGTCATAATAATAATAGTTTTGATAATAATAATAATAATAATAATAATAATAATAATAATAATAATAATAATGATAATAATAAGAACTCTCCTGACTGAACATACAGAAAAACAATTCTGTGATTCGTCATCTCCCACCCTATCAGCCAATAGCATTCCATGAACTATCTCACGTAGGTGCGAGCCTTTGCGTTTTCCAAGACGCCAATACAGTGTACGTAATCGTACAGTATATCACTTGGTGCAATACTGTGAGTGTATATGTTTAAATTTGTTTTTGACTATTTTTTACTGTTTTATTACTCTTAGGCTAGGAAATACTTATTTTATCAATAAAATAATGAAAATTTCAATATGTACTAGCTCACGTAGGTGCGACCCTTTTCGTTTTCCGAAACGCTGGTACTGGTATCTTATTTTACATTGTGTAATACTGTGATTATTTATGTTTTTTACTGTTTTTTTATTCTTAGGCTAAGAAATACATATTTTATATCAATAAAATAATGAAGCTCCTGGAAATTTTAATATATGCTAGCTCATGTAGGTGTGACCCTTTGGGTTTTCCGAAACACTGATACCGGTATTGTACTTTCTATGGCGCAGAGTTACATGTTCAAATTTATGTTTTTTTACTATTTTGTACTGTTTTGTTATTCTTAGGCTTGGAAATACATTTTTGTATCAATAAAGTAATGAAAATTTTTGTTTTCAATAAAATAATGAAAATAATGAAAATGTTTATTTCATAAAATTTTAATATTTTCGCATATACCCAGAAAAAAAAACTAGCTAAAAAACCGCGATACAGTGAATCCGCGATAGGTGAACGGCGATATAGTGAGGGAATACTGTATACAGTAATCCCTCGCTCTATCGCGATTCACCTCTCGCGAATTCACTGTATCGCGATTTTTTTTTAAAGATTATTGTGACACCAGGATGGGCCAAAAACTGATAAAATAAAACAGCCTTTATCAGGCTGTAAAGAGAAACAGAGATGGAGAGTGTAATGGCCTGTCAGATGTGAAGGGCTTATAAAAGATGTGTAATGAATATCCAGCTCTCTGCTGGGTTTTAATATACCTCTGCATTACTTTCATGATGTCTATTCCAATAATTCTCCTTAGATCTTATCATTATTATTATTATTATTATAATTGGCAGCAATAATTTTCCTTTGATGATGATTGTGGAGATTATTATTATTATTATTATTATTATTATTATTATTATTATTATTATTATTATTATTAAGGGCTCATCATTGTTTGTACATCTGTTGGTTTATTTACTTTAATAACTGTGTACAGTGCCCATCCCTAGTTGGCTGGGACAAAGAGAGTGTGGGGGGTTGGGTAAAATAATGTTGGAGAGAGAGAGAGAGAGAGAGAGAGAGAGAGAGAGAGAGAGAGAGAGATCTTTAATTAACTCTTGTTCATTCAACCAAAACTACATTATTTATTGTAAAAATAATGGTTTAATTACAAATTCGTAAAAATAATAATAATAATAATAATAATAATAATAATAATAATCTCCTTAATCATCATCAAAGGAAAATTATTGTTAATAATAATAATAATAATAATAATAATAATAATAATAATAATAATAATAATAATAATAATAATAAGAGCTAAGGAGAATTTTTGGAATAGACGTCATGAGAGTAATGCAGAGGTATATTAAAACCCAGCAGAGAGCTGGATATTCATTACACATCTTTTATAATCCCTTCACATCTGACAGGTCATTACACTCTCCATCTGTTTCTCTTTACAGCCTGATAAAGGCTGCTTTATTTTATAATTTTTTGGTCCATCCTGGTGTCACAATAATCTTTAAAAAAAAAAAAAAAAAAGGTGTTCCTACTTCGCGAAAATTCACCTATCGCGACGGGTCCCGGAAGCTAACCCTCGCGATAAACGAGGGATCACTGTATATATATATATATATATATATATATATATATATATATATATATATATATATATATATATATATATATATATATATATTACACCTAGTTAATAGAATAACACGAAGATAGGTTCTCAGTAGTGTCGCGTATTGTAATTTTCACGTAATTTAACAAGCTATTTTCCATAAAAAACAATGATAATGGGCATAGCTTGTTCCACAAGAGTCCATAGACACACTATACAAAAGATATAAGATAAGTAAAACATATTTTATAAGTACATAACAAAGCAGAAAGCCCTGTAGTTATTTATATTAACATGTAAATAGTGTACTGTATAAAAGATATACAGATTTATTGTACAGTAAACAAATTAATGCACTCTTTTATGCGGTGGGCAACAGGCATACACTGGGAAGTGCATGGTGGCTGTGAGCACGAGGATGCAAACGTTTTGCCACCTCCGCATCAGCTGATGCATCCTCGCATGCTATTTCCCTGACGATATTATATCGAAAGTTTGCTTGCTGTTTGTTCTTAATGTTTTTTCAATTTTCTTCATAATATTCGATCGCATTAAGCGGTAGAAGAGGAAGAGGATGCGGGAGAACGAATCTCTGTCAGCAAACGTTTTGCCGATTCCATATCAGCTCATGCTTATCACTTTTCAGGCACAATATCTTGCTCATGAAATATTTATTTACTCACTCTATTTGGGGTTTATCTAATTTTCAAGATTATATTATTAATATTCCTTGGTTCTAAGCATTATTTTATCTTCTTTACATATCAACCATGCTGAACGAAATCTAAACACAAACAAAGTCAGCTGAGAGAAAAAGAAAACTATACAATTCGTTACAAAAAATAACGTATATCGTGCTGTACATGGGAAACTTAAATGAAATATATGTGTTCTCTACACGCTATTTCCCTGACGATATTATATTGAAAGATTGTTTGCTGTTTGTTCTTAATGCTTTTTTTCAATTCTCTTCATAAAATTCGATCGAATTAAGCGGTACAAGAGGAGGAGGATGTGGGAGAACGAACCTCTCTCCACAAACGTTTGGCGCTTCCGTATCAACTGATGCACCCTCGCACGCTATTTCCCTGACGATATTATATCGAAAATTTGTTTGCTGTTTGTTCTTAATGCTTTTTTTCCATTCTCTCCATAATATTCGATTTCATTAAGTGGCAGAAGAGGAGGAGGATGCAGGAGAACGAACCTCTATCGGAAGAAGTCTTGCCGCTTCAGTATCAGCTGATGCTTATCACTATTCAGACACATTATCTTACTCATAAAATATTTATTGACTCACTCTATTTGGAGTTTATCTAATATTCCTTGGTTCTAAACATTATTCTATCTTCTTTACATATCGACATTGCTGCATGAAATCTAAACATAAACAATGTCAACAGAGAGAAAAAGAAAACTATACAATTCGTTAAAAAGAAAACGCATATAAAAGAAACTTAAATGAAATATATATATTTTCTACACGCTATTTCCGTGAAGATATTTTATTGAAAGTTTGTTTGCTATTTGTTCTTAATGCTTTTTTCAATTTTCTTCATAATATTCGATCGCATTAAGGAGTAAAAGAGGAAGAGGATGCATAAGAACGAACCTCTATCCACTAATGTTTTGGCACTTCCGTATCAGCTGATGCACCCTCGCACATTATTTCCCTGACGATATTATATCGAAAATTTGTTTGCTGTTTGTTCTTTATGCTTTTTTTAAATTTTTTTCATAATATTCGATCGCATTAAGCAGTACAAGGGAAGGAGGATGCGGAATAATGAACCTCTAGCCACAAACGTTTTGCCACATCCGTATCAGCTGATGCACCCTCGTATGTTGGAGAGAGAGAGAGAGAGAGAGAGAGAGAGAGAGAGAGAGAGAGAGAGAGAGAGAGAGAGAGAGAGAGAGAGAGAGAGAGAGAGACATCTTTAATTAACTCTTGTTCATTCAACCAAAACTACATTATTTATTGTAAATATAATGGTTTAATTACAAATTCGTAATAATAATGATAATAATAATAATAAAATTATTGTTAATAATAATAATAATAATAATAATAATAATAATAATAATGATAATAATAATATCTAAGGAGAATTTTTTGAATAGATATCATGAAAGTAATGCAGAGGTATATTAAAACCCAGCAGAGAGCTGACGATATTTTTTTATCGAAAATTTTTTTGCTGTTTGTTCTTATGCTTTTTTTCCATTATCTTCATAATATCTGATCGCATTTAGCGGCAGAAGAGGAGGATGATGGCGGAAAAGTGCTTCCGAGGCGGTCGATTATTTACTAAAATAAAAAAAAAAAAATCGAATTTTTTTGCATGGGCGTTATTCGTGATTTTCCTATTTTCTTACTATTATTTTTTAGGGGCGTTATTCGAGTTTCGCGGATTATAAACTTGCGGAAAAAGCGAACAAGGTGTGTGTGTATATATATATATATATATATATATATATATATATATATATATATATATATATATATATATATATATATATATATATATATATATATTTATATATATATATATATATATATATATATATATATATATATATATATATATATATATATATATATATATATATATACAGTTATCCTTCGCTGGATCGCGTTTGTAGGCTCGCGTTTTCACTGTACCATGATTTTTTTGCAAATTTTTTTTTTTGGTATATGCAAAAATATTAAAATATTAAAAAAAAAAATTTCAGTATTTTCATTTTTTTTTATTGAAAAAACATATTTCATTATCTAATTGATAAAAAAAATTTATTTCCCAGCCTACGAATAATAAAACAGTAAAAAATAGTAAAAAACATAAATTTAGATATACGTACGGTACAGTATAACTCACAGTATTGCATCATGTGAAATTGTGTCCAATAGCGTACAATGTATTGGGATCGCAGCTACGTGAGCTAGCATATATATTTATATTTCCAGTTGTTTCATGATTTTATTGATAAAAAAACGTATTTATAAGCCTAAGAATAATAAAATAGTAAAAAACATAAATACTAACAGTATTGCAACATGCAAAATACGATACCGCTATCAGCGTTTCAGAAAAAGGCTCGCACATACGTGAGATAGTGTCCGATAGCGTACAATGTATTGGGGTCGCACCTACGTGAGCTGGCATATATATTAAAATTTCCAGTAGTTTCATGATTTTATTGATAAAAATATTTATTTCTTAGCCTAAGAATAATAAAACAGTAAAAAATAGTATAAAACAAAAATACTAACAGTATTGCAACATGTAAAATACAATACCACTATCAGCGCTTTGGACAAAGGCTTCCACCATCTTCCATTGTCTCGCCTCACTCGTTCAGTCTAACTCACGTGTGCGCCGTTCACGTTGTGCCTATTAATACGTTTTGCTTGTGATTTTTTTATTCGCATATTTTAACCTTTGCAATGCCTCTCAAGCATTCTTCATCTTTTAAGGCTTCTTGTAGTGAGCCTCAGCGGCAAAGGAAAATGTTAACCATAACAGATAAGGTAAGTTTACCTATCACGTACATATAAATTTACGTTGCATGCTGTTATTTATAAAGTAAAGGGTGGTTTTTTAACAATGCAGGGAGGGTTTATACAGTAAACGTAAAAATAATTGTAATATACCTATGTACATGAGTATGTCATATAAATTTACGCTTGCATGCTGTTATTTATGAAGTAAAGGGTGGTTTGTTAACAGTACAGGGAGGGTTTGTACAGTTTATACGGTGTAAACGTAAAATTAAATTAAAATATCTATGTACATATAGGCTGATCGTACTACGCGATTTTCCTGTCTCGCGCAGGGTCCCGGAACCGAACCTTCGCGATAATTGAAGGAACACTGTATATATATATATATATATATATATATATATATATATATATATATATATATATATATATATACAGTGTTCCTCCGGTTATTCGCGTTTCTTGGTTCGCATTCTCACTTTATCACTTTTTTTTTTATAAATTATTATTGTATTTTATGGGTATATGCAAAAATATTAAAATATAAAAAAAAAATTCTCAGTATTTTCATTTTGTCATTGAAGAAAACATATTTCATTATCTAATTGATAAAAAAAATTATTTCCCAGCCTACGAATAATAAAACAGTAAAAAATAGTAAAAACATAAATTTAGATAGATAGATATATACATTTATTGACCACCTCTTTTGAAAAGTATAATCTTTACAAAAGGAATATTTGGTCCAAATTACAATGAATAAATACAATAGATTTTGTACAATCATCATAGAAGTAAATAAATTTTAAATTAATATACATTGTACTAATAACTGAATGATATACGTACGTACAGTATAACTCACAGTATTGCATCATGCGAAATAGTGTTCGATAGCGTACAATGTATTGGGGTCGCAGCTACGTGAGCTAGCATTTGTATTTATATTTCCAGTAGTTTCATGATTTTATTGATAAAAAAACGTATTTCTTAGCCTAAGAATAATAAAACAGTAAAAAATAGTAAACAGTATTGCACCACGTAAAATACGATACCGGTATCAGTGTTTCGGAAAATGCAAAGGCTCTCACCTACGTGACCTAGTGAATATTAAAATTTTCATTATTTTATTGATAAAACAAGTAAATCCTAGCCTAAGAATAATAAAATAGTAAAAAAAAGAAAAACACATAAATTTAGATATTCGTACGTACAGTATAACTCACAGTAGTGTGCATGCGATATACGTAGTGTCCGATAGCTACGTGAGCTAGCATATACATAAATTTAGATATACGTACGTACATACAGTATAACTCACATTATTGCATCATGCGAAATAGTGTCCGATAGCTACGTGAGCTAGCATATATATTTATATTTCAAGTAGTTTCATGATTTTATTGATAAAAAACGTATTTCTTAGCCTAAGAATAATAAAACAGTTAAAAATAGTAAACAGTATTGCACCACGTAAAATACAATACCGGTATTAGTGTTTTGGAAAACGCAAAGGCTCTCACCTACATGACCTAGTGAATATTAAAATTTTCATTATTTTATTGATAAAACAAGTATTTCCTAGCCTAAGAAGAATAAAACAGTAAAAAATAGTAAAAAACATAAATTAAGATATACGTACGTACAGTATAACTCACAGTATTGCATCATGCGATATATGTAGTGTCCGATAGCTACGTGAGCTAGCATATATATATATATTTCCAGTAACTCTCACCTACGTGAGATAGTTCATGTTTTTTTAACAGTGCAGGGAGGGTTTATACAGTACGTAAACTTAAAGATAATTATAAATGAGTATGTCATGTAATTACCACTTCATTCACCGTAATTTTATCTATCACTTTCCTATAAATTTACGTTGCATGCTGTTATTTATGAAGTAAAGGGTGGTTTGTTAATAGTACAGGGAGGGTTTATACAGTGTAAGCGTAAAAATAAATTAAAATATCTATGTACATATAAGCTCATCCTACTCCGCGGTTTTCCTGGTTCGTGCCGGGTCCCGGAACCGAACTACCGCGATAAGGGGGTGAACACTATATATATATATATATATATATATATATATATATATATATATATAAAACCAAATAAGCACATTACATATATGAAAACATGAATCATTTTTTTTTTTACGCCGACCGGGACTCGAACCTAGGACTTATGATTACTAAGCCAAGGCGCTACCACTACACCACAGAAGGTTAAAAGGAATCCAACCTTATAGCTTATATCTGCTATACTTAGGAATGAACGCATCCTAACTGAATGCCACTATGTTCATATTACAGATTTCCCAACCTCACTCGTGGCTTCATTTTAGCATTTAATTCAATTCCCAATCTCATTCGGGCCATGAAATAGCCAAATAAGCACATTACATATGTGAAAACATGAATAATTTTTTTTATACCCCGACCGGGACTCGAACCTAGGACTTATGATTACTTCAATGCGCTACCACTACACCACAGAAGGTTAAAAGGAATCCAACCTTATAGCTTATATCTGCTATACTTTGGAATGAACGCATTCTAACTGAATGCCACTATGTTCAGATTACAGATTCCCCAACCTCACTCGTGGCTTCATTTTAGCATTTAATTCAATTCTCAATCTCATTCGGGCCATGAAATAACCAAATAAGCACATTACATATGTGAAAACATGAATCATTTTTTTTACCCTGACCGGGACTCGAACCTAGCACTTATGATTACTAAGTCAAGGCACTACCACTACACCACAGAAGGTTAAAAGGAATCCAACCTTATAGCTTATATCTGCTATACTTAGGAATGAACGCATTCTAATTGAATGCCACTATGTTCATATTACAGATTCCCCAACCTCACTCGTGGCTTCATTTTAGCATTTAATTCAATTCCCAATCTCATTCGGGCCATGAAATAACCAAATAAGCACATTACATATGTGAAAACATGAATCATTATTTTTTACCCCGACCGGGACTCGAACCTAGGACTTATGATTACTAAGTCAAGGCGCTACCACTACACCACAGAAGGTTAAAAGGAATCCAACCTTATAGCTTATATCTGCTATACTTAGGAATGAACGCATTCTAAATGAATGCCACTATGTTCATATTACAGATTCCCCAACATCACTCGTGGCTTCATTTTAGCATTTAAATCAATTCCCAATCTCATTCGGGCCATGAAATAACCAAATAAGCACATTACATATGTGAAAACATGAATAAATTTTTTTTTTTTACCCTGACCGGGACTCGAACCTAGGACTTATGATTACTAAGTCAAGGCGCTACCACTACACCACAGAAGGTTAAAAGGAGTTCACCCTTATAGCTTATATCTTCTATACTTAGGAATGAACGCATTCTAACTGAATGCCACTATGTTCATATTACAGATTCCCCAAACTCACTCGTGGGCTCATTTTAGCATTTAATTCAATTCCCAATCTCATTCGGGCCATGAAATAACCAAATAAGCACATTACATATGTGAAAACATGAATCATTCATAAGTATAGCAGATATAAGCTATAAGGTTGGATTCCTTTTAACCTTCTGTGGTGTAGTGGTAGCCCCTTGACTTACTAATCATAAGTCCTAGGTTCGAGTCCTGGTCGGGGTAAAAAAAATGATTCATGTTTTTACATATGTAATGTGCTTATTTGGTTTTTTCATGGCCTGAATGAGATTGGGAATTGAATTAAATGCTAAAATGAAGCCACGAGTGAGGTTGGGGAATCTGTAATATGAACATAGTGGCATTCAGTTAGAATGCGTTCATTCCTAAGTATAGCAGATATAAGCTATAAGGTTGGATTCCTTTTAACCTTCTGTGGTGTAGTGGTAGCGCCTTGACTTAGTAATCATAAGTCCTAGGTTCGAGTACCGGTCGGGGTAAAAAAAAAAATGATTCGTGTTTTTACATATGTAATGTGCTTATTTGGTTATTTCATGGCCCGAATGAGATTGGGAATTGAAATAAATGCTAAAGTGAAGCCACGAGTGAGGTTGGGGAATCTGTAATATGAACATAGTGGCATTCATTTAGAAAGCGTTCATTCCTAAGTATAGCAGATATAAGCTATAAGGTTGGATTGCTTTTAACCTTCTGTGGTGTAGTGGTAACGCCTTGACTTAGTAATCATAAGTCCTAGGTTCGAGTCCCGGTCGGGGTAAAAAAAAAAAGATTCATGTTTTCACATATGTAATGTGCTTATTTGGTTATTTCATGGCCCGAATGAGATTGGGAATTGAATTACATGCTAAAATGAAGACACTTTTTTTTTTTTTTTTTTTTTTTTATTTATTCAGATAACTGTACATGGGGACATGTGCACATGGGCACTCCCAGTCATATTGTAGTTGATAACATTACAATCTATGTGGTTATGTAAAAATAACATACTAATAGAATTTGCAATTAATTTAAAATATCATAATTAATAATAAATAATTAAATGCAATTAATTTAAAATATCATAATTAATAATAAAATATAGTGTAATAATTGAAGAGTACTTGAAGAGTAATCATTGTGACAATATTTTCAATAGCCCTTGTTGAGTGCTATCATTTAAATTCCGTACTACTGCAGACAATTTGAAGCAGATATAGAATAACAATTTTCAGGTTAGAATAATAAGTAGGTACATACATATATATATACACACACATACATACACACACACATATATATATATATATATATATATATATATATATATATATATATATATATATACATGCATGCATTAATTAGATGAGCAATAGAAACACCACTGGGGCTTCATAGCCATACATATCAAGGAGAGAGAGAGAGAGAGAGAGAGAGAGAGAGAGAGAGAGAGAGAGAGAGAGAGAGAGAGAGAGAGAGAGAGAGAGTTTGTGGTATTCATTTCAGCAAAAGGAGTTATTCGTCCTTACTACAGATAAAGACACATCCATGCATACTCATACACATCATTGTCATCTGAGGGTAACACAGCAGAGGAAAGTGCATGTACTTAATTGCATATACGTACACATATAAACCTGAACATACATACATACATACACATAAACACAGTGCCATATAATGGAGGATAAATTTGGAAGGAAAAGAAAGAGAAATCAATGAAGACACGAGTGAGGTTGGGGAATCTGTAATATGAACATAGTGGCATTCAGTTAGAATGCGTTCATTCCTAAGTATAGCAGATATAAGCTATAAGATTGGATTCCTGTTAACCTTCTGTGGTGTAGTGGTAGCGCCTTGACTTATTAATCATAAGTCCTAGGTTCGAGTCCCGGTCAGGGTAAAAAAAAAAAAAAAGATTCATATATATATATATATATATATATATATATATATATATATATATATATATATATACAGTAATCCCTCGTTTATCGCGGGGGTTCGGTTCCGGGACCAGCCGCGATAGGTGAATTTCCGTGAAGTAGGAACACCTTAAAAAAAAAAATATATATATATATATATATATATATATATATATATATATATATATATATATATATATATATATATATATATATATATATATATATATATATATATATATATATTTTTTTTTTACACTTCTTCCACGAGTACAAAGAGGATTACAATAAGAAAAGATCATCATCATCATTATATATATATATATGTACCGTGATCCCTCGCTATATCGCGATTCACCTATCGCGAATTCACTGTATCGCGGTTTTTTTGGCATTTTTTTTTTCTGGGTATATGCAAAAATATTAAAATATTAAAAAATAAAAATTTTCAGTATTTTAATTTTTTATTGAAAAAAAAAAAATTTCTTTTTATTGATAAAAAAAATTTATATCCCAGTCTACAAATAATAAAACAGTAAGAAATAGTAAAAAAACATAAATTTGAGCATGTAACTCTGCACCATAGAAAATACGATACCGGCATCAGCGTTTCGGAAAATGCAAAGGGTCGCACCTACGTGAGCTAGCATATATTAAAATTTCCAGTAGTTTCATGATTTTACTGATAAAAAAACGTATTTCTTAGCCTAAGAATAATAAAACTTTAAAAATTGTAAAAAACATAAATACTGACAGTATTGTACCATGTAAAATACGATACCGGTATCAGCGTTTCGGAAAACGTAAAGGGTCGCACCTATGTGAGCTAGTACATATTGAAATTTTCATTATTTTATTGATAAAACAAATATTTCCTAGCCTAAGAGTAATAAAAGAGTAAAAAATAGTAAAAAACATAAATTTAGATATATAACTCACAGTATTGCATCATGTGAAATACTGTCCGATAGCGTACAATGTATTGGCATCTTGGAAAACGCAAAGGCTCGCACCAAAGTGAGATAGTTCATGAAATGCTATTGGATGAAAGGGAGGGAGATGACGAATCACATAATTGTTTTTCTGCATGTTCTTTATCATGGGGTCTGATTGGCTTTTTGACTGAAGTTTGGTTCTCCCACCATCTTCCATTGTCTCGCCTCACTCGTTCAGTCTCACTCACGTGTGCGCCGTTCGCGTTGTGCTTATTAATATGTTTTGCTTGTGATTTTTTTACTCACGTATTTCAACCTCTGCAATGCCTCCCAAGCATCCTTCATCTTTTAAGGCTTCTGGTAGTGAGCCTAAGCGGCAAAGGAAGATGTTAACCATAACAGATAAGGTGAAACTGCTAGATATGCTGAACGAAAGAAAAAGGTTTACGGATGTCGGCCGCTATTTTGGCCTCAATGAATCTACTGTTCGCTACATCAAAAAGGACGAGTCAACTATCAGGAAAACAGCGACTATTTCTTTTAATAAATCAGCGAAGAGAGTTGTAACATCCTGCAATAAGATAATAGTGCAGATGGAATTTGCTTTCGCCCTGTGGATTGCTGATTGCAGAAAGAAAAACATCAGCATAGACAGCAATATCATACAAACAAAGGCGAAGAAGCTGTATGAGACGTTCGCTAGAAACGAACCTGACAACGACAGTGGCGACCGTGGAGAGGAGGAGGGGAGAAAAGAAGATATCGACGACTCACAACCAGGACCCTCCAGCGATTCTCCACCGAGGATACAATCGTTCGTGGGAAGCAAGGGATGATTCGCCAAATTTCAAAAACGCTCTGGCCTAAAAAGCGTTTCGGTTTATGGAGGAGCTGCCTCTGCAGATACAGCTGCCACAGAAAATTACGTGAACAACGACTTCAAGAAAATTATCGCCGAAGGGGAATATGCTCCTGAGCAAGTCTTCAACATGGATGAGACTGGCTTATTTTGGAAGAGAATGTCATCTCGCACTTTTCTCTTCAAGAAAGAAGCTTAAGCCCCGGGATTTAAAGCGCACAAAGATCCCGTTACCCTCATCATGTGCGGGAATGCTGCGGGCTTCATGTTAAAGCCCGGGCTTATCTACAAGTCAAAGAACCGTAGGGCTTTGAAGAATAAAAACAAGAATCTGCTGCAAGTGTATTGGATGCATAACCCTAAGGCCTGGATCACGAAAAACCTCACATCGGACAGGTTTCACCAATGCTTTATCCCTCAGGTCAAAATTTATCTTGCAGAAAAAGGCCTTGAATTTAAAGTCTTTCTTTTGATGGATAATGCTGGTGGCCACGCAACTTATCTCGAATATGACGGTGTTCAAGTAGAGTTCCTGCCACCGAATACGACGTCACTGACTCAGCCTATGGATCAAGGGGTTATTCGTGCGTTCAAGGCCCTCTACACACGAAATGCCCTGGCGAACCTGGTTGAATCCATGGATTTGGACAAAGAATTCTCAATTAAGACGTACTGGCGTAATTACATGATTGCCATAGGCCTTCAAAATATTCAGAATGCAATCAAAGACAAGAAGCCAGCCACAATCAATGCCAGCTGGAAGCAGTTGTGACCCGAAGTCATCCACGACTACAAGGGATTTGCTCCTGACGAAGTCCATAACTCGGCAGTTGCGAAAGCTGTGAAGTTGGCTGCATTGCTAGGAGAAGAAGGCTTTAAAGATATGACTCACAAAGATGTGAATGAACTGATTGACTGCCACTCACAGCCTTTGACTGATGAAGACTTGGAAGAAATGACAAAATCAGCGAACCAAGAAGAGGAAGAAAAAGAACTTGAGAAAACGCACGAAGAAATTGAAGAACCTGGCCTTACACTCGAACGTTTGGCAGCCATGTATGAACATGTGAAAGCAGTCCAACAACTCTCGCAGGTACATGACGATAATATGGTTCATTCGGTGACCTTCTGTAATCTTCTCGAAAGTCCTTTTTGATAAATGCAAATGCCTGCTGCATTCTTATTCTTATTCTTATTCGTATTATTATTATTATTATTATTATTATTATTATTATTATTATTATTATTATTATTATGACGAGTGACGACGCCTAATGGTAGATATTGGAACTACTGTACGTATTTTAATAAGATTTTATATCCTTTTATTCTTATTTATAGTACAATAACATGATTTTATGTGCTTTTGTTTTTATTTATTGTACAGTAACATGATTTCATGTGCTTGTAATGGTTTTCTTGTGATATTATGATTCCAGTATATGTAGTGGACAGATGTAAAGTTGACTGTAATGATGTAAACCTTATTTTTATTTTGTTTTCATTTTTCCATATATTTTTTTTGAAAACCGACGTATAATCGAGAACGACTTAACTTGAAACGACCTAAGCCGAGGTATACCTGAATATATTCTCGTTGTTTTATTTACTGGGCTTTTCCTACCATTTTAGACTATGTTAATAGTTCAGTGTATTTAATATATATATATATATATATATATATATATATATATATATATATATATATATATATATATATATATATATATATATATATATATTTTGGCATTTATTATCCTACTAGGAATCTTGTTCCATGCATCAGCTACTCTACGGTATTACCAAGCCAATTTTCACCAATTTCCCTTCTGAACCCTAAATTTATCAAACTTAAATCCATTACCCATTACGAGTTCTGGTTTGATCATGAATTTTTTAAACTTTATTTATATCACCCTTGTTAATCCCTTTAAACCATTTATACACCTCAATCATATCCCCCCTAACTCTGTGCCTCTCTAGAGAATGTAGATTAAGTTTTTTAATCTGTCATATGGTAGATTTAGGCATTGCATAATTAATTTTTTTTTCGTTTTTTAGTCTTGCTTTGGTTATTTATAATTTTTATTTTATCTTTGTTTACATTTGAAGATATAGGTTCGCTCTCCTGCATCTTCCTCCTCTTCTGCCTCATAAGTTACTTGCTCACGGTCACCATGCATGTCCCAGTGCACTGTATGACTGTTGCCCACTACATAATAGAGTACAGTACAGTAATTTATGTTAATTTCTAGCTGTAAAGTGAATATGAATATCTTTTGTATACTCTTAAAAAATAGATACAGGGCTTTCTGCTTTGCTATGTAGTAGTAAAATATGTTTTTTACTTATCTTATATCTTTGGCATGGTGTGTCTATGTAAGGTTTGGAACATATCTATGCCCTTTATCATTGTTTCCTATGGATAATGACTCGTTTTTTCACGTGATTTTCCATTTACCCGACACTTCTGAGAACCTATCTAGGCGTTACTCTGAGAACTAGGTGTACTATCTCATGTAGGTGTGACCCTTTTACAACGTGCAATACTGTGAGTTACAAGCATTGCTTCCACTTTAGGGTAAAATAACCTAATTTAGGATAATTAGAGAATGATGATAAGAGTGATATCTATGTTGAGTATATAATAATAATAATAATAATAATAATAATAATAATAATAATATTTATGATAATAATAATAAAATTATAATAATAATGAATATCATTACGTTTAGGGTACGCAATATGGATTTAGGGAAATTTCTGTCCAGGTCTAGGGTAAACTTAGCTTGTACTCGTGGAAGCAGTGGTTACATGTTTAAATTTATGTTATTTACTATTTTTTACTGTTTTATTATTCTTAGGCTAGGAAATACTTTTTTTATCAATAAGATATTAAAAAAAATTTTCAATAAAATAATTAAAATACTAAAAATTTTAATATTTTAATATTTTAATATTCTCGCATATACCCAGAAAAAAAAAAAAGTTCTCCAAAAAAACTTACGATGCACTGAATTCACGAAAGGTGTATCGCGATATAGCGAGGGAACACTGTGTATATATATATATATATATATATATATATATATATATATATATATATATATATATATATATATATATATATATATATATATATATACACACACACAGTGATCCCCCGCTGGATCGCGTTTCTTGGTTCGCGTTTTCACTGTACCACGTTTTTTTTTTTGGCAAATTATTATTTTATTTTTTGGGTATATGCAAAAATATTTTAAAATATTAAAAAAATAAAAATTCAGTATTTTCATTTTTTTTTATTGAAAATAACATATTTCATTATCTAATTGATAAAACAAATTTGTTTCCCAGCCTACGAATAATAAAACAGTAAAAAATAGTAAAAAACATAAATTTAGATATACGTACGTACAGTATAACTCACAGTATTACATCATGCGAAATAGTGTCCGATTCCGTACAATGTATTTGAGTCGCAGCTACATGAGCTAGCATATATATTTATATTTCCAGTAGTTTCATGATTTTATTGATAAAAAACGTATTTCTTTGCCTAAGAATAATAAAGCAATAAAAAATAGTAAAATACATAAATACTAACAGTATTGCAACATGTAAAATACGGTACCGCTATCAGCGTTTCGGACAAAGGCTCGTTCAGTCAAAATCACGTGTGCGCCGTTCACGTTGTGCTTATTAAACGTTTTGCTTGTGTCCGATAGCGTACAATGTATTGGGGTCGCAGCTACGTGAGCTAGCATATATATTTATATTTCCAATAGTTTCATGATTTTATTGATAAAAAAAACGTATTTATTAGCCTAAGAATAATAAAACAGTAAAAGATAGTAAAAAACATAAATACTAACAGTATTGCAACATGTAAAATACGATACCGCTATCAGCGTTTTGGACAAAGGCTTCCACCATCTTCCATTGTCTCGCCTCACTCGTGTGCGCCGTTCACGTTGTGCTTATTAATACGTTTTGCTTGTGATTTTTTTACTCGCATATTTTAAGCTTTGCAATGCCTCCCAAGCATCCTTCAGCTTCTAAGGCTTCTTGTAGTGGGCCTAAGCGGCAAAGGAAGATGTTAACCATAACAGATAAGGTAAGTTTACCTATCACGTACATATAAATTTACGTTGAATGCTGTTATTTATAAAGTAAAGGGTGGTTTTTTAACAGTGCAGGGAGGGTTTATACAGTAAACGTAAAAATAATTGTAAAATACCTATGTACATGAGTATGTCATAAATTTACGCTTGCATGCTGTTATTTATGAAGTAAAGGGTGGTTTGTTGACAGTAGAGGGAGGGTTTATACAGTTTATACGGTGTAAACGTAAAAATAAATTAAAATATCTATGTACATATAGGCTGATCCTACTCCGTGATTTTCCTGTCTCGCGCCGGGTCCCGGAACCGAACCCTCGCAATAATGGGTGGACCACTTTATATATATATATATATATATATATATATATATATATATATATATATATATATATATATATATATATATATATATATATATATATATATATATATTCGAGGTTCAATTATCGCGGATTCAATGTCTCGCTGATTTTTTTTGGCCAAATATATATATATATATATATATATATATATATATATATATATATATATATATATATATATATATATATATATATATATATATATATATATATATATATATATTTTTTTTATTGTGACACCAGGATGGGCCAAAAAATGATAAATAAAACAGCCTTTATCAGGCTGGAAAGAGAAACAGAGATGGAGAGTGTAATGACCTGTCAGATGTGAAGGGATTATAAAAGATGTGTAATGAATATCCAGCTCTCTGCTGGGTTTTAATATACCTCTGCATTACTTTCATGATGTCTATTCCAATAATTCTCCTTTGATCTTATTATTATTATTATTATTATTATTATTATTATTATTATTATTATTATTATTATATATTATTACTATTATTATTATTATTATATTATTATTATTATTATTATTATTATTATCATTTTTATTATTGGCAACAATAATTTTCCTTTGATTATTATTATTATTATTATTATTATTATTATTATTATTATTATTATTATTATTATTATATTATTATTAAGGCTCAGCATTGTTTGTACATCTGTTGGTTTATTTACTTTAATAACTGTGTACAGTGCCCCTCCCTAGTTGGCTGGACAAAGAGAGTGTGGGGGGTTGGGTAGAGTAGAATGTTGGGAGAGAGAGAGAGAGAGAGAGAGAGAGAGAGAGAGAGGAGAGAGAGAGGAGAGAGGAGGAGAGAGAGAGAGAGAGAGGAGAGAGAGAGAGAGAGAGATCTTTAAGTAACTCTTGTTCATTCAACCAAAACTACATTATTTATTGTAAAAATAATGGTTTAATTACAAATTCGTAATAATAATAATAATAATAATAATAATAATAATAATAATAATAATAATAATAATAATAATAATCATCTCCACGATAATAATAATAATAATAATAATAATAATAATAATAATAATAATAATAATAATAATAATAAGATCTAAGGAGAATTTTTGGAATAGACATCATGAAAGTAATGTAGAGGTATATTAAAACCCAGCAGAGAGCTGGATATTCATTATATATATTTTATAATCCCTTCACATCTGACAGATCATTACACTCTCCATATCTGTTTCTCTTTACAGCCTGATAAAGGCTGTTTTATTTTATCATTTTTGGACCGTCCTGGTGTCATAATCATCTTTAAAAAAAAAAAAAAAAAAATTTAATTATTTTTTTCTTTTCTTTTTTTAAGGTGTTCCTACTTCACGGAAATTCACCTATCGTGGCCGGTCCCGGAACCGAACCCCGCGATAAACGAGGGATTAATATATATATATATATATATATATATATATATATATATATATATATATATATATATATATTTTATATATATATATATATATATATATATATACAGTGTTCCCCTGGTTATTCGCGTTTCTTGGTTCCCGTTCTCACTCTATCGCAGTTTTTTTTATGGATAAATTATTATTTTATTTCATGGGTATATGCAAAAATATTAAAATATAAAAAAAAAAAAATTCTCAGTATTTTAATTTTTTTTATTGAAAAAAAACATATTTCATTATCTAATTGATAAAAAAAAATTATTTCCCAGCCTACGAATAATAAAACAGTAAAAAATAGTAAAAAACATAAATTTAGATAGATAGATAGATAGATACGTTTATTGACCACCTCTTTTGAAAAGTACAGTATAATCTTTACAAAAGGAATATTTGGTCCAAATTACAATGAATAAATACAATAGATTTTGTACAATCATCAAATAAGTAAATGAATTTTAAATTAATATACATTGTACTAATAACTGAATGATATACGTACGTACAGTATAACCCACAGTATTGCATCATGAGAAATAGTGTTCGATAGCGTACAATATATTGGGGTAGCAGTTACGTGAGCTAGCATATATATTTATATTTCCAGTAGTTTCATGATTTTATTGATAAAAAAACGTATTTATTAGCCTAAGAATAATAAAACAGTAAAAAATAGTAAAACACATAAATACTAACAGTATTGCAACATGTAAAATACGATACCGCTTTCAGCGTTTTGGACAAAGACTCGTTCAGTCTAACTCACATGTGTGCCGTTCACGTTGTGCTTATTAAACGTTTTGCTTGTGTTTGATAGCGTACAATGTATTGGGTCGCAGCTACGTGAGCTAGCATATATATTTATATTTCCAGTAGTTTCATGATTTTATTGATAAAAAAAAATTTATTTCTTAGCCTAAGAATAATAAAACAGTAAAAAATAGTAAAAAACATAAATACTAACAGTATTGCAACATGTAAAATACGATACCGCTATCAGCGTTTCGGACAAAGGCTTCCACCATCTTCCATTGTCTCACCTCACTCGTGTGCGCCATTCACGTTGTGCTTATTAATACATATTGATGGGGGAAATGCTAGAGGGAGGCCAAGGTTTAGATGGATGGATGGAGTAAGGAGAGCCCTGAATGATAGTAGGATGGATGTGAGGGAAGCAAGCGAGCGTGCTAGGAATAGGAATGAGTGGCGAGCGATTGTGACACAGCTCTGATGGGCATCTGCTGTTACCATGGGGCTGCATCTTACAGAGGTAGCCCTGTGGTAGGGGCAGTAGGAGGAGTTGGCAGTTGTGAAGCGACACAGGTTGTGGAAGAGCCGGAGGATGGGCTGTGGCACTCCAGCAGTGCCATCTGAACGGTCACTAGCTCCCTCGTCATTGCCCATAGAGCAAAGTAATCCCCTTATTGTTTTCTTTCTTTGATGTTGGCTACCCCCCAATTAAAGGGGGTAGAAAGAATAGATTTAATGGTTTTCTAGTGATATTATGATTCCAATATTTGTAGCGGACAGATGTAAAGTTGATTATAATGATGTAAACTTTATTTTCCTTTTTTTTTTATTTTTCCATTTTTTTTTTTGAAAACTGACGTATAATCGAGAATGACTTAACTCGAAATGATGTAAGCCGAGGTATATATATATATATATATATATATATATATATATATATATATATATTATATATATATATATATATATATATACAGTATTCCCTCGCTATTTCGCGGTTCATCTATCGCGGATTCTGTGCATTGCGGATTAAAAGGATGGGCCAAAAATTATAAAATAAGACAGCCTTTATCAGGCTGTAAAGAGAAACAGAGATGGAGAGTGTAATGACCTGTCAGATGTGAAGGGATTATAAAAGATGTGTAATGAATATCCAGCTCTCTGCTGGGTTTTAATATACCTCTGCATTACTTTCATGATGTCTATTTCAATAATTCTCCGTAGATCTTATTATTATTATTATTATTATTATTATTATTATTATTATTATTAATATTATTATTATTATTATTATGGGCGATAATAATTTTCCCTTGATGATGATTGTGAAGATTATTATCGTTATTATTATTATTATTATTATTATTATTATTATTATTATTATTATTATTATTATTATTATTATTATTGTTATTATTGATTGGATTTGGTTTTACGTCACGAGCCCCCTTTTCTACTAAGGGCTAGGACGGTTGCCTTCTTATGAAGGACTTGTTTTGGCAGATGTAATCGTTACCCTGAATGTATGCCCTTACTAACCTCAGACCGTGACGGTGCGCGAACCCTCGACCTGCCGCCTCAGAGTTGCAGACGCTGCCATTTTGCTACGGAGACTACTTATTATTGTTATTATTATTATTATTATTATTATTATTATTATTATTATTAAGGGCTCATCATTGTTTGTACATCTGTTGGTTTATATACTTTAATAACTGTGTACAGTGCCCCTCCCTAGTTGGCTGGGACAAAGAGAGTGTGAGGGGTTGGGTAGAATAGAATGCGAGAGAGAGAGAGAGAGAGAGAGAGAGAGAGAGAGAGAGAGAGAGAGAGATCTTTAATTAACTCTTGTTCATTCAACCAAAACTACATTGTTTATTGTAAAAATAATGGTTTAATTACAAATTCGTAGTGATAATAATAATAATAATAATAATAATAATAATAATAATAATAATAATAATAATAATAATAATAATCTCAACAATCATCATCAAAGGAAAATTATTGTGCCAGTAATAATAATAATAATAATATTGACCTGTCAGATGTGAAGGGATTCTAAAAGATGTGTAATGAATATCCAGCTCTCTGCTGGGTTTTAATATACCTTTGCATCACTCTCATGATGTCTATTCCAAAAATTCTCCTTAGATCTTATTATTATTATTATTATTATTATTATTATTATTATTATTATTATTATTATTATTATTATTATTTTTTATTATTATTATTATTATTATTATTATTATTATTATTATTATTATTATTTTTAACAATAATTTTCCTTCGATGATGATTGTGTAGATTATTATTATTATTATTATTATTATTATTATTATTATTATTATTATTATTATTGCGAATTTGTAATTAAACCATTATTTTTACAATAAACAATGTAGTTTTGGTTGAATGAACAAGAGTTAATTAAAGATTCTCTCTCTCTCTCTCTCTCTCTCTCTCTCTCTCTCTCTCTCTCTCTCTCTCTCTCTCTCTCTCTCTCTCTCCTCTCTCTCTCTCTCTCTCTCTCCAACTTTCTATTCTGCCCAATAGTGTGGGTGTATACGTAAAAAATAATGATGATGATCTTTTTTTATCGTAATCCTCTTTGTACTGGTGAAAGAAGCCTCTGCGGGCGCTTATTTACTATATTTAGCAAAAAAAAAATATATAGTAAATAAGTGCCCGCGGAGGCTTCTTCCACCAGTACAAAGAGGATTACAATAAGAAAAGATCATTTCCATTATACATTATATATACACCCACCCTATCTCTGTCATATGTCTATCTAATCTACATTTGAAGGTGTCTAAGTAATACAATTCAGAATCTGAATTCCAGATCAAAACTTAGCACGAACAAACAAACAAACAAACAAACAAACATTTATTTCCATTTTGTACAATGGTTATTCAACATTAATAGTAACTTATAAGTAGACATGTAATTAAACTAATAAATAAGAGGGTTAGACATATAGTTAAATTAAATGTAGCTTTCATAGAAAATAATAATGCTGTAATAAAAATAGTAACAATAATGTTAATAATAAAGTAGTAAGTATGCCACTAGATACAGGATCGTTATTATCGGCATCATTTCCATATATGTTTCCTTACAATGAGAATAATTAGTTCTTAATGAGCAGCAACTATTTGTCCAAAAGAAAACTATATAGTTTGCCTTTGAAAGCTGTGAAGGAGGATGCATTTTTAAGATGCTCTGGAATATTATTCCAGAGTGTTGGCCCTTTGATAGTGATCATCTTTGAACCTGCTTCTGTGTTTGTTCTGTGAATAAAGAGCTCACTGCTCTGTCTTGTGTTGGTTCCCCTTATATCCCTAACTGTTTTTAAATCAAATAGCCAGCTAGGATAATGATGGTCCAAAATTTTGAATACAAAAACATAAATAGCATAAGCGACCTTATTTTCTGCCCGCAGCCACCCAAGTTTATTGAGAGCTGGTGTGATGTGGTCATATTTTCTTATTCCTCCCAGGGCAATTCGAGCTGCAAAATTAATAAGCTTCTGTATTCTGTTTATCTGAGTCTTAGTGGTAGCTCCCCAAACAGTTGTGCAGTAATTAATGTGACTTAGGGCTAGAGATTCAACAACAGTTATTGGAGTGGTAGTCTCAAAATTGTCTTTTATACGTGATTAGTACATTAATGTTCCTGTAACCTTTTTGCATACTTTATCTATGTGGGAATCAAACAACATGTGGTTATCAAAGTGAATCCCTAGGTTTTTGACTATTTTGCTAGGTGTGATAATATTGTCGCAAAAATTAATAGTTGTGTTTTCTGGAATTTGTGCTATGTGGAACCTTGAACCAATAAATATGCACTGTGTTTTACTTTCGTTAATTAATAGCCCAATTTCTTGGAAATAGGTTTTAATTTTTGACAGAGTGTTTTCTGCTCTTAAAGTTACCTCTGGGAGATTATTAATATCACCACTAAGGAGTAGTTGAGTGTCATCTGCATATTGTACGACTAGACAGCCAGAAATGAAAGAAGATAGATCATTTACGTAAATGGAGAAGAGGATAGGACCAAGTACTGATCCCTGTGGAACACCAAATGATACATTTATTGGCACAGAGATTATGTTGTTAAGACGTATGGACTGTTTTCGATTAGATAGATACTCGCTAAACCAGCTTGGATCAATATTTAAGTTAATACATGTACTTAAAAGAATTTCATGGTTTACACTGTCGAAGGCTTTTGATAAGTCTAATAATACAAGCAGAGATATTTTTTACATATCTATATTATTATATATACTATTCGTAACTTTAAGCAGTGCAGTTTCCGTCGAAAGTTTCGGTCTGAAACCATGTTGGTTAATACTTAATAGTCTATTTGATTCTAAATATGACATAAGTTGGCATGCAACAATTTTTTCTAATATTTTAGAGAAAATGGGTAGCAGGGAAATGGGACGATAGTTTGTCACATCTTCTTTGTCCCCCTTTTTATGCAGAGGTATTACATGTGATATTTTCCGAGAGTCAGTAAACTTTTTAGTAACAATGGAAGTGTTCATAATAGTTAGAATATAGGATGCAATCATGGGTAGAGCATCTTTGATGAACTGAAATGGTATACCATCTGAACCATAAGAGCCAGAGTTTCTTAGGCTCTTTATGGTAAGAATTAGGGTAGCACAATCGATAGGATTCACTTGAAGTACTCTCTTGTGTTTACATTGGAAGAATTGTCATTTAAGTAATTACTCATATTCACTGAGTTGAAGTTTTCTTGAGTTTTTTCATATGTATTTTTGCCAACGTTAGCAAAATAGTTATTAAAGTTATCTGCTTTGTCTTTCAACTCCGTAATATTTTAATAACTTTCTGAGGTACTCTTTTCATTTGGTATCATGCTTCTTATCACTTTCCATGTTGCTGCTGTATCATGTCTAGAGTCATTAAATTGTTTTTTGTAAAAGTCTTTTTTACTTACACTGATGAGAGATCTGACCCGTTTCTTTTCTGTTTTATAACGTTCTCGGAGAGTCATATCATATCAATTCATTTTTAGCTCTTTTTGTATTTGATTTCTGATTTGCATTGCCTCTTTGATGTCATTAGTTAGCCAGGGGGCTGATGGGCGGGTTATTTTTCTTGTTACAATGGGTGCACAACTATCTAAGGATTCAAGGAAGACTTTTGTTAAAATCTCAAACTGCAAATCGACGTTATCTGACGAGGGTCTGCCCCTCTTTTTTCTCTCTTACTTTATTTAATTTTTGTGCTCTTCCCTCCAATTCCCTTATATCCTTAATCCCCTCCCTTTTTTCCCCCTCCTATCCTATCACATCCTTAAAAAAAAAAAAAAAAAAGGTATTGGCATTTATTATCCTACTAGGAATACTCTACGGTATTACAAAGCCAATTTTCACCAATTTCCCTTCTGAACCTAAATTTATCAAGATTAAATCCATTACCCATTACGAGTTCTGGTTTGATCATGAATTTTTAAAACTTTATTAATATCACCCTTGTTAATCCTTTTAAACCATTTATGCACCTCAATCATATCCCCCTTAACTCTGTGCCTCTCTAGAGAATGTGGATTAAGTTTTTTTAATCTGTCATATGGTAGATTTAGTCATTGCAAAATTATTTTTTGTTTCGTTTTTTAGACTTGCTTTGGTTATTTATAATTCTTATTTTATCTTTGTATACATTTGCAGATAGAGGTTCTCCTGCATCCTCCTCCTCTTCTACCACATAAGTTACTTGCTCACTGCCACCATGCATGTCCCAGTGTACTGTATGACTGTTGCCCACTGCATAATAGAGTAAAGTATAGTAATGTATGTTAATTTCTAGCTGTAAAGTGAATATGAATATCTTTTGTATACTCTTAAAAATAGATACAGGGCTTTCTGCTTTGCTATGTAGTAATAAAATATGTTTTTTACTTATCTTATATCTTTGGCATGGTGTGTCTATGTAAGGTTTGGAACGTATCTATGCCCTTTATCATTGTTTCCTATGGAAAATAAATAGTTTTTTCACGCGATTTTCCATTTACCCGACCCTTCTGAGAACCTATCTAGGCGTTATTCTGAGAACTAGGTGTGTATATATATATATATATATATATATATATATATATATATATATATATATATATATATATATATATATATATATATATATATATACAGTGATCCCCCGCAGGATCACGTTTCTTGGTTCGTGTTTTCACTGTACCACGGTTTATTTTTTGGCAAATTATTATTTTATTTTTTGGGTATATGCAAAAATATTAAAATATCAAAAAGACTAAAATTCTCAGTATTTTAATTTTTTTATTGAAAAAAAAACATATTTCATTATCTAATTAATAACAAAAAATTATTTCCCAGCCTACGAATAATAAAACAGTAAAAACTAGTAAAAAACATAAAGTTAGATATATGTACGTACAGTATAACTCGCAGTATTGCATCATGCGAAATAGTGTCCGATAGCGTACAATGTATTGGGGTCGCAGCTACGTGAGCTAGCATATATATTTATATTTCCAGTAATTTCATGATTTTATTGATAAAAAAACGTATATCTTAGCCTAAAAATAATAAAACAGTAAAAAATAGTATAAAACATAAATACTAACAGTATTGCAACATGTAAAATACGATACCGCTATCAGCGTTTCGGACAAAGGTTTGTCCAGTCTAACTCACGTGTGCGCCGTTCACGTTGTGCTTATTAAACGTTTTGCTTGTGTCCGATAGCGTACAATGTATTGGGGTCGCAGCTACGTGAGCTAGCATATATATTTATATTTCTAGTAGTTTCATGATTTTATTGATAAAAAAATGTATTTATTAGCCTAAGAATAATAAAACAGTAAAACATAGTAAAAAAACATAAATACTAACAGTATTGCAACATGTAAAATACGATACCGCTATCAGTGTTTTGGACATAGGCTTCCACCATCTTCCATTGTCTCGCCTCACTCGTGTACGCCGTTCACGTTGTGCTTATTAATACATATTGCTTGTGATTTTTTTACTCGCATATTTTAACCTTTGCAATGCCTCCAAAGCATCCTTCATCTTCTAAGGCTTCTTGTAGTGAGCCTAAGCAGCAAAGGAAAATGTTAACCATAACAGATAAGGTAAGTTTACCAATCACGTACATATAAATTTACGTTGCATGCTGTTATTTATAAAGTAAAGGGTGGCTTTTTAACAATGCAGGGAGGGTTTACAGTATACAGTAAATGTAAAAATAATTGTAAAATACCTATGTACATGAGTGTCATATAAATTTACGCTTGCATGCTGTTATTTATGAAGTAAAGGGTGGTTTGTTGACAGTAGAGGGAGGGTTTATACAGTTTATACGGTGTAAACGTAAAAATAAATTAAAATATCTATGTACATATAGGCTGATCCTACTCCTCGATTTTCCTGTTTCGCGTCGGGTCCCGGGACCAAACCCCCGCGATAATGGGGGGATCACTGTATATATATATATATATATATATATATATATATATATATATATATATATATATATATATATATATATATATATATATATATACACACAGTGTTGCCTCACTTATCGCGGTAGTTTGGTTCCGGGACCCGCCGCGAACCAGGAATTTCTCGAAGTAGAATCCGCCTAAATGTACATAGATATTTTAATATATTTTTACGTTTACACTGTATAAACCCTCCCTGCACTGTTAAAAAAACACCCTCTACATTATAAATAACAGCAAGCAACGTAAATTTTTTGAAAGTGATAGATGAAATTACAGTGAATGAGGTGATAATGACGTGACATACATATCATTTACAATTATTTTTTCATTTACGTACTGTATAAACCCTCCCTGCACGGTTAAAAAAAACACCCTTAACATTATAGATAACAGCAAGCAATGTAAATTTTTATGAAAGTGATAGGAAAACTTACCGTGACTATGATGATGACGTAAAATACATACTCATTTACAATTATTTTTTCGTTTACGTACTGTATAAACCCTCCCTGCACTGTTGAAAAAACACCCTTTACATTATAAATAACAGCAAGCAACGTAAATTTTTATGAAAGTGATAGATAAAATTACGGTGAATGAGGTGATAATGACGTGACATACATATTCATTTACAATTATTTTTTCGATTACGTACTGTATAAACCCTCCCTGCACTGTTAAAAAAACACCCTTTTCATTATAAATAACAGCAAGCAACGTAAATTTTTATGAAAGTGATAGATAAAATTACTGTGAATGAGGTGATGATGACGTGACATACATACACATTTACAATTATTTGTTCGTTTACGTACTGTATAAACCCTCCCTGCACTGTTAAAGAAACACCCTCTACATTATAAATAACAGCAAGCAACGTAAATTTTTATGAAAGTGATAGATAAAATTACGGTGAATGAGGTGATAATGACGTGACATACATACTCATTTACAATTATTTTTTCGTTTACGTACTGTATAAACCCTCCCTGCACTGTTAAAAAAACTTCCTTTACATTATAAATAACAACAAGTAACGTAAATTTTTATGAAAGTGATAGATAAAATTGCGGTGAATGAGGTGATAATGACGTGACATACATACTCATTTACAATTATTTATTCGTTTACGTACTGTATAAACCCTCCCTGCACTGTTAAAAAAACACCCTTTACATTATAAGTAACAGCAAGCAACGTAAATTTTTATGAAAGTGATAGATAAAATTACGGTGAATGAGGTGATAATGACGTGACATACATACTCATTTACAATTATTTTTTCGTTTACGTACTGTATAAACCCTCCCTGCACTGTTAAAGAAACACCCTTTACATTATAAATAACAGCAAGCAACGTAAATTTTTATGAAAGTGATAGATAAAATTACGGTGAATGAGGTGATAATGACGTGACATACATACTCATTTACAATTATTTTTTCGTTTACGTACTGTATAAACCCTCCCTGCACTGTTAAAAAAACACCCTTTACATTATAAATAACAGCAAGCAACGTAAATTTTTATGAAAGTGATAGATAAAATTACGGTGAATGAGGTGATAATGACGTGACATACATACTCATTTACAATTATTTTTTCGTTTACGTACTGTATAAACCCTCCCTGCACTGTTAAAAAAAAAACCCCTTTACATTATAAATAACAGCAAGCAACGTAAATTTTTACGAAAGTGATAGATAAAATTACCATGAATGAGGTGATGATGACGTGACACACATACTCATTTACAATTATTTTTTCGTTTTCGAACTGTATAAACCCTCCCTGCACTGTTAAAAAAACCCTCTTTACATTATAAATAACAGCACGCAACGTAAATTTCAAAACAAAATGAAAATACTGAAAATGTTTTTTTTCAATATTTTAATATTTTTGCGTATACCCATAAAATAACATAATAATAATTTATCCAAAAAAAAACCGCGATAGAGTGACAACGCGAACTAAGAAGCGTGAATAACCGGGGTAACACTGTATATATATATATATATATATATATATATATATATATATATATATATATATATATATATATATATATATATATATATATATATATATATATATATATATATATATATCTATATATATATATATATATATATATATATATATATATATATATATATATATATATATATATATATATATATATATATATATATATATATATAATGATGATGATGATCTTTTCTTATCGTAATCCTTTTTGTACTTGTGGAAGAAGTGAAAAAAAAAAGGGAATTTTTTTTTTTTTTAAGGTGTTCCTACTTCGCGGAAATTCGCCTATCGCGGCCGGTCCCAGAACCGAACCCCTGCGATACACGAGGAATTACTATATATATATATATATATATATATATATATATATATATATATATATATATATATATATATATATATATATATATATATATATATATATATATATATATATATATATATACAGTGAACCCTCGGTATATCACGGTTCGCCTTTCGCGAGTTCTGTGTAACTCGGTTTATTTTTGGCGAGCTTTTTTTTATTTTCTGGGTATATGCGAGAATTCGTGATATGTGGAAATATTAAAATTTTCCGTATTTTTATTATTTTATTGAATTTTTTTTTCATGATTTTATTGATAAAAAATATTTTTCCCAGCATAAGAATAATAAAACAGTAAAATATTGTAAAAAACATAAATTTAAACATGTAACTCTGCACCATAGAAAGTACGATGCCGGTATTGGCGTTTCGGAAAACGCAAAGGGTCGCACCTACGTGAGCTAGCACATTAAAATTTCCAGTATTTTCATTATTTTAATGATAAAAAAAAAAGTATTTTTCAACCTAAAAATAATAAAACAGTAAAGAATAGTAAAAAACATAAATTTATACATGTAACTCACAATGTTGCACCATGTAAAATACGATACCAGTATCGGCGTTTTGAAAAACGAAAAGGGTCGCACCTACGTGAGCTAGTACATATTAAAATTTCCAGTATATTCATTATTTTATTGATAAAAAAATTTCCTTGTCTAAGAATAATAAAATAGTAAAAAATAGTAAAAAAAACATAAATTTAACATGTAACTCACAGTATTACACATTTGAAATACTGTACGATAGCGTACACTGTATTGGCGTCTTGGAAAACGCAAAGGATCGCACCTATGTGAGTTAGTACATGGGATGCTATTAGCTGATGGGGGGGAGACGACGAATCACAGAATTGTTTTTCTGTATGTTCTGTAACATGGGGTCTGATTGGCTTTTTGATTGAAGCTTGATTCTCTCAGCATCTTCCATTGTCTCTCCTCACCCGTTCAGTCTACTCACGTGTGCGCCGTTTGCGTTGTGCTTCTTAATATGTTGTGCTTGTGATTTTGTGAAACTTTCGTATTTCAACCTCTGCAATGTATCCCAAGCGTCCTTAATCTTCTACCGCTTCTGGTAGTAAGCCTAAGCGGCAAAGGAAGATGTTGACCATAACAAAATAGGTAAAACTGTTAGATATGCTTAAAGAAAGAAGAAGGTTCTTGGATGTCGGGAGCCATTTCGTCATCAACGAATCTACTTTTCGGTACATCAAAAAGGACGAGGTAAATATCAGGAAAACAGCGACTATTTCTTTAGTAAAACAGTGAAGAGGGTTGTAACACCCCGCAAGAAGATAATAGTGCGGATGGAATCTGCTTTGGCCCTGTGGATTGCTGCGCAGACGGAAGATCAGCTTAGACACCAATATCATACAAATAAAGGCGAAGAAGATGTGCGAGACATTCGCTGCAAACGAACCCGACAACGACAGTGACAACCGTGAGGAGGAGGAGAAAGAAGAAGATATCGACGACCCACAACCAGGACCTTCCAGCGATTCTCCGCCGAGGAAACAATCGTTGGTTGCAAGTAAGGGATGGTTCGCCAAATTTCAAAAACACTTTGGCTTAAAGAGCGTTTCGGTGCATGGTGAAGCTGCCTCTGCAGATACAGCTGCAGCTTAAGAATATGTAAAGAACGACTTTAAGAAAATTATTGTGAAAGGCGAATATGCTGCTAAAGAAGTCTTTAACATGGATGAGACTGGGATATTTTGGAAGAGAATGCTGTCTCGCACTTTTCTCTTCAAGGAAGAAGCTAAAGCCCCAGGATTTAAAGCGCACAAAGACCGCTTAACCCTCATCATGTGCGGGAATGCTGCGGGCTTCATGTTAAAGCCCGGGCTTATCTACAAGTCTAAGAACCCTAGGGCTTTGAAGAACAATAACAAGAATCTACTGCCAGTGTATTGGATGCATAACCCTAAGGCTGCAGCAAAGCACCTTGAATTTAAAGTCCTTCTTTTGATGGACAATGCTGGTGGCCACGCAACCGATCTCCAATATGACGGTGTTCAAGTAGAGTTCCTGCCACTGAATACGACATCACTAAGCGTTATTCGTGCGTTCAAGGCCCTCTACACACGAAATACTCTGGTGAACCTGGTTGACTCCATGGATGCGGGCAAAGATTTGATACTGAAGACTAACTGGCATAACTACTCGATTGCTACATGCCTTCAAAATATTCAGAATGCAATCAAAGAGATGAAGCCGGTCACAATCAATGCCAGCTGGAAGAAATTGTGGCTGGAAGTCATCTATGACTACAAGGGATTCGCTCCTGACGAAGTCCATAACTCGGCAGTTGCGAAAGCTGTGAAGCCTACATTAACACCGAATATTCTTGGATATTTGTTACACATGTCTTATTATCCCTTCACATCTGACAAGTCACAACACTCCCTGTCTCTGTTCCTTTTTACTTTAAGTTTTCTTCGTGCATAGGCTCGATGAGGGGAGATTTATTCATTTTTTTGGCCTGTTTTAGTGTCACAATCATAAAAGAAAAGAAATAGAAAAAGTTGGCTGTATTTCTAGGAGGAGAAGGCTTTAAAGATATGACTCACGAAGACGTGAATGAACTGATCGACTGCCACTTGCAGCCTTTGACTGATGAAGACTTGGAGGAAATGACAAAATCAGCGAACGAAGAAGAGGAAGAAGAACAACCAGAGGAAATGCACAAAGAAGTCAAAGAACCTGGCTTTACACTCGAACGTCTGGCAGAAATGTATAAACGTGAAAGAACTCCAGCAATTGTCGCAGGAGCATGGCGATAATATGATTCGTTCAGTGACCTTCTGCAATGTTATTGACGATGCCATGACTCCTTACAAGACCATCTTCGCACAAAAGAAGAAACAGCCACAGCAACCCCTGATTACCATGTTCTTCTCTCCCAAAAAGCAGCCGTATAGATGTCATTGGCTGTGGAGTATTTGGCTGTGGAGTATGTATATATATATATATATATATATATATATATATATATATATATATATATATATATATATATATATATATATATATATATATATATATTTTATTGACAAAATATTGCAAAAGTATTACAAAAATATTAAATTTTTTTTTCTTTTTGCACAAAATAGCATAAGTAATAGAAACAATATTTTGTCCATCAAAAATCGTAGACTAAAGAACACTACAAATATTGTCACAAACTTACCAACAAAAGTAAATAATCATATATATCTTGATGCCTAATTCTGAAATACAGTTAGAAGAATAGACTACATCCAATTATTACAATTTAACCTATACATAAAAAAAAATCAATGCTTTCCTCATTACAAGGTTGAATCTCTTCCTTATCTGTACAACTTTAGTTCTTCATAAATATAATGACACAACTCGGTAATATGAAGCTCTTCATTCAAAAGTGATTGGACACTCGGATAGTTTAACATATTATATTTTTGCCTCACTGGTTGGGAGAAAGGACACTCAATTAGCACATGTTCTTCACTCTGAATTGTCATTTGATCACAAGCACATACTCTCATTTCTCTTGGTGTTCTGCTCCACCTTCCATTCTCTACACGCAACTCATGAGACATTACTCTTAACCTTGTGAATGCACCTCGCAAATAATCTGGTAGAAACTCTTTGCTACTACATACTTTATGTACTGTCAGCTGACGATTTAAAATTTGTCTATATGTAAGATATTTTGTGGCACCTTGGGGGTTATTCAATATTACAGCTTTTATTCCACTTAGAGCAGAAGCTTCCACATTATTTGTAATATATGAATTTAAGAATTGATAACCAGGTGTATTTTCCCGTCTGCAGATATCAAATACCACATAGAAAGGTTCATTGTTAACCTGTTGCATTTTTTTGGTTAAAAATCCTCTTCTTCTTTCATTAACTTCATATACTAAAGTTTCCAAACCACTTTCTATTAAACATAAGGATATTGGAGTGTAGTTTCTTACTCCCAGTGAACACTTTACTGCCTTGTTATAAAGCTTTTCCATGCAAGCTATATTACTTGTGAACCAACTCTCAGAGCCATGCAAAAGTGAAGAACTCAAAGCAGCTTTAAAAACTTTAACCTTATATGCATAGGGCATACTCATGTTATTTATGCAGAATATACTAAACTTATTTACTGTTGCTGTGCCATCGATCTCATGCTGTTTAAGTATTGAGTGCATTTTTGCATCATCAGTAAACCATGCACCTAAGTACAAATACTTTTTACAATAATCTATTTTTATGTTGTTTATCACTATTGATTCTTTATCTCTGTCTTTTCCATAAACAACAAAATACTTTGTCTTCTTTTCATTAATCACCATACCCTAAGTATTACAGTAATCTAATAGAGCCTCAAGTTTTGATATACACTTTTCACGAGATGTACTTACAATTACCGTGTCGTCCATCAGTAAAAGAGTATGTAAATGTCCCAAAAAACCATCAACTCCCACTCTTTCTTTAATCATTCTCACCATTTTATCCTTATAAATGACAAACAAAATGCAGCTAGTAGGACTCCTTGGCATATACCTATAGATGTTGTTATTATAGCAGATTTTAACACACTTTTTGTTCATGAATAAATATTTTGGATAGCTGGCAACATAACCCTTTCACATCCCACCGACTTGAGACACTCAATTAATTCATATTTTGGTACCCTGTCATACGCCTTACTAAAATCCACAAAAACAATATACAATTTTTGCCTCTTGCAAGCAGCATAATCCATTAGTAACCTTAAAGCCAAAATCTGCTCTATACACCCTCTACCCTTCTGAGCTCCGGCCTGACACTTATCTATATTAAACCATAAACTTAACTGTTTCATCAAAAGCATATCATAGAATTTTGCCAAGGTGTTCATTATACTTATGCCCCGATAATTTCCACAATCTCTTCTATCCCCAGATTTAAATAGAGTGATCAATTTATTGTGGCACCAAGCAAATGGATAATGGACATTTAAGAAAAGGAAATTAAAAATTGTGAGGAAAAAGGATAACCATGTCTGTGGTAACATCGTAAATAAACCAGGACACATTCCATTATAACTTATCTTTTTTTATACTTTGCACTGCCATGTCTAACTCCTGAGCAGTAAAGGGATCATCCAATATAGGGATATTAGGTGAGGAAGACATCAGTGATTTGATTAGGATTAACTTTCGGAGGATTAAACAAATTTTCGAAATGCAATTTGAAATTGACATCTTCAGGTTGCACATCATTGGGCTCCACCACATTGCCATTCCAGTTAATAGATTTCCATATAATTTTTGGGTCTTTTTTTCAAATATTCTCCTCCATCGAAGGTGGTCTTGATCCCATCCATTAAACTCTAACTCCCCAGATTGAAAAACTCTGCAGTCTCTTGCTACATCATTGATAATCTTATTACCTGTCTCTAAAATATTAAAAATGTTCTCATTATGAATTTCTAATAATTCTAGGAGCTGAGTTGCATTCATGACTTATTTGAATCTATCCAAGTCTACATTCTTATAGGAAGGACTCCGGGTTGTGTAACTGTTTTCAATGTATTGAACATTATAGCAAGAACTACCTAAACTTAAAGCCCTCTCCATCAGCAAGGATGGCACTGTTTCCTGAATGCCATTAAGATCAAGTTGAACCATCAGTGGGGCGTGGTCAGATCCTACAATATTCTGGTTCATTTCAATAGATTTTGCATATTTCAGTGTATTTTCTTTTAAGACACATACATCAATCTCAGATATCCAATTTGACCCTCCTTTAAAGGATAAACTTCCTTCTAACCTTTTACCCTTATATACTAAGTGATTACCTATCACCATTGTGCTGCCACGGCAAAGGTTCAGCAATTGTCTCCCATTTTCATTCACACTTGTATCTATTACCCCTTCGTATTTGTATGATTTGAAACTTTCATCATAAAGAATAGGCATACCTACACTCGAATTCAAATCTCCCATTAGTACAACCTTATTGTGTTTATTCACAACTGCGCTTAAGTTAGCAAAACAAGCTGGCTGAAAATAAGGAGAGTCATTCGGTGGTATGTATACCCCATCAAATACAAAGCCTGGAAAACATGACAATTCTAGCAAAATTTGACCTTCAACATTTACATTTACATTTTTTATATATTTTGAAATCGAGCATTTTACAAGCATTGCAACGCCTCCCCTATTACCATAGTACTTAGAGGGGTTATGATAAGTGTAAAATCCTGGTACACTAATGCGAGCAATAGTTTTTATTTCCAAAAGCCACACAATATGAAACCCGAGAACAAATGATAAAATATCAGAATTGTTCAATTTGTCCTTGACACCTGCAATATTCCAACAACACATATTGAGCTCACTGGGAAATACGCTATTTTGTGCACATCTTAAAAATACGAAGGAGCATACCTGTCAAGAATTTCACCATTACGTAATAATATACGACGCTGATTGTCGTAATGGATATTAACACCTTGATTTTCTGGTCTCTCCTTTTCCTCTTTCTCCCTCTTCCGTGGTTGAGCAAGCTCTCTTCTTACAGCAGGATGTATATCTTTTTTCACATATATAGATGAAAAGGGAGCCTGTTTATCCTTCAGCTTTTTTGCATTATCCAAAATGGATTTTCTCCTCTTCTGGTGATCTACAACTAAAAGTATTGGCCTCTTTTTTTCTATCATTTTCTCGGCCAAGTCTTCTTATTTCCCACTCGGAGGTATCACACTGTTCATTATAGCCTACTGCTTCAAGAGTATTTTTCACCTTTGCTTGATTACTGTCTCCTAAGTCGTCATCTTCCTCTGGGACTCCAGTAAATAATAATCTTTTTCTGTCTGTCTCTGGCATCCAAAGATTCCATAAACATCTGTTGTTGATTTATTATAGAAAAAGCTTGATCTAATTTTGATGATAATTCAGTAACTTTATCCTTGATAGATTTACTCTCTCCTATATCCTTCTTCAAATTCCTTATTTCTTGCAACAGTGTTGCATTTGAAGGTTCATCTTTATATTCACCTAATGTAGTTGCTAGTGCCTCTTTTAACTGTGCATTTGTAGCTATCTGTTTGTGACAGGCCTTTTACAGTCTCAATAAAGTGAAGGGTGGTTTGTTACCAGTGCAGGGAGGGTTTATACAGTAAAGGTAAAAATAAATGTAAAATACCTATGTATATATGGTGCTCCTACTTCGCGGATTTTCACTGATCGCGGCCGGTCCCGGAACAGAACCCCTGCGATAAACGAGGCGCACTATATATATATATATACAGTATATATATATATATATATATATATATATATATATATATATATATATATATATATATATATATATACACACAGTGATCCCCCGCTCTATCGCGTTTCTTGGTTCGCGTTTGCACTGTATCGCGTATTTTTTTGGGGGAAAAAAAAAAAAAAGATTATTGTGACACCAGGATGGGCCAAAAAATTATAAAATAAAACAGACTTTATTAGGTTGTAAAGAGAAACAGAGATGGAGAGTGTAATGACCTGTCAGATGTGAAGGGATTATAAAAGATGTGTAATGAATATCCAGCTCTCTGCTGGGTTTTAATATACCTCTGCATTACTTTCATGATGTCTATTCCAATAATTCTGCTTAGATCTTATTATTATTATTATCATTGGCAACAGTAATTTTCCTTTGATGATGATTGTGGAGATTATTATCATCATCATCATCATTATTATTATTATTATTATTATTATTATTATTAAGGGCTCATCATTGTTTGTACATCTGTTGGTTTATTTACTTTTAATAACTGTGTAAAGTGCCCCTCCCTAGTTGGCTGGGACAAAGAGAGTGTTGGGGGTTGGGTAGAATAGAATGTTAGAGAGAGAGAGAGAGAGAGAGAGAGAGAGAGAGAGAGAGAGAGAGAGAGAGAGAGAGAGAGAGAGAGAGAGAGTGTCTTTAAGTAACTCTTGTTCATTCAACCAAAACTACATTATTTATTGTAAAAATAATGGTTTAATTACGAATTCGTAATAATAATGATAATAATAATAATAATAATAATAATAATAATAATAATAATTATAATAATAATAATGATAATAATAATAATCTCCCCAATCATCATCAAAGGAAAATTATTGTTGCCAATAATAATAATAATAATAATAATAATAATAATAATAATAATAATAATAAGATCTAAGGAGAATTTTTAGAATAGACATCATGAAAGTAATGCAGAGGTATAGTAAACCAAGCTGAGAGCTGGATATTCATTACACATCTTTTATAATCCCTTCACATCTGACAGGGCATTACACTCTCCATCTCTGTTTCTCTTTACAGCCTGATAAAGGCCATTTTATTTTATCATTTTTGGCCTGGTCTGGTTTCATAATCATCTTAATAAAAAAAAAAAAATAAAAAAAAAAAATAATATTATTATTAATATTATTATTATTATTATTATTATTATTATTATTATTATTATTATTATTATTGTTAAGATGTTCCTACTTCGCAGTTTTCCTGTCTCGCGCCGGGTCCCGGAACCGAACTAGCGCGATAAGGGGGGGATTACTGTATATACACACCTAGTTCTTAGAATAACATGAAGATAGGTTCTCAGAAGTGCTGCGTATTGTAATAATCACGTAATGTAATGAGTCAATTTCCATAAGAAACAATGATAATGGGCATAGATACGTTTCACAACCTTACAAAGACATACTATACCAAAGATATAAGATAAATAAAACATATTTTATAAGTACATAGCAAAGCAGAAAGACCTGTAGTTATTCATATTAACATGCATATAGTGTACAGTATAAAAGATATACAGATTTACTGTACAGTAAACAAATTAATGCACTCTATTATGCGGTGGGCAACAGGCATACACTGGGACGTGCATGGTGGCGGTGAGCACAAGGATGTAGGAGAATGAACCTCAATCTCCAAACGTTTCTTTTCTAGCATGCTTTTTCCCTGACGATATTATATCGCAAGTTTGTTTGCTGTTTGTTCTTAATGCTTTTTTTTCCATTCTCCATAATATCCGATCGCATTAAGCGGTATAAGAAGAGGAGGATGCGGGAGAACAAATCTCTCTCTGCAAGCATTTTTCTGCCTTTCTGTCAGCTGATGCACTCTCACACGCTATTTTCCTGACGATATTATATCGCAAGTTTGTTTGCTGTTTGTTCTTAATGCTTTTTTACCCTTCTCTCCATAATATCCTATCGTATTAAGCGGTAGAAGAGGAGGAGGATGCGGGAGAACGAATCTCTATCTGTAAACGTTTTGCCGCCTCCGTTTCGGCTGATGAACTGCCGCACGCTACTTCCCTGACGATATTATATCGCAAGTTTGTTTGCTGTTTGTTCTTAATGCTCATCCACTTACTGTACTTAGTATTTTTTCTATTCTCTCCATAATATCCGATTGCATTAAGCGGTAGAATAGGAGGAGGATGCCGGACAATGAACCTCAATCTGCAAACGTTTTGCCGCCTCCGTATCAGCTGATGCACCCTCATACGCTATATAACTGATGATATTATATCGCAAGTTTGTTTGTTGTTTGTTCTTAATGCTTTTTTTCCATTCTCTTCATAATATCCGATTGCATTAAGCGGTAGAAGACGAGGAGGATGCGGGAGAACGAACCTCCATCTGCAAACGGGTTGCCATCTCCGTATCAGCTGATGCACCCTTGCACGCTATTTCCCTGACGATATTATATTGCAAGTTTGTTTGCTGTTTGTTCTTAATGCTTTTTTTCAATTCTCTTCATAATATCTGATCGCATTAAGCGGTAGAAGAGGAGGAGGGTGCGGGATAACGAACCTCTAACTGCAAATGTTTTGCCGCCTCCATGTCAGCTGATGCACCCTCGCACTCTATTTCACTAACGATATTATATCACAAGTTTGTTTGCTGTTTGTTCTTAATGCTTTTTTCAATTCTCTTTTTAATATGTGATTGCATTAAGAGGTAGAAGAGGAGGAGGATGCGGGAGAACGAACTTCTATCTGCAAATGTTTTGTCGCCTCCGTATCAGCTGATGCATCCTCGCACGCTGTTTTTCTGAGAATATTATATCAAAAGTTCGTTTACTGTTTGTTCTTAATACTTTCTTTCAATTGTCTTCATAATATCCGATTGCATAAAGAGGTAGAAGAGGAGGAGGATGCGGGAGAACGAACCTCTATCTGCAAACGTTTTGTCGCCTCCGTATCAGCTGATGCACCCTCGCACGCTATTTTTCTGAGAATATTATATTTTTCCATGCTCTTCATAATATCTGATTGCATTAATCGGTAGAAGAGGAGGAGCATGGCGGAAAAGTGCCTCCGAGGTGGTCGATTATATACTAAAATTGTTTTTATTTTTGAATTATTTTGCATGGGGGTTATTCGTGTATTTTGTAGTTTTTTACTATTATTTTTAGGGGTGTTATTCCAATTTTGCCGATTATAAACACGCGCAAAAATCTTACTATATATATATATATATATATATATATATATATATATATATATATATATATATATATATATATATATATATATATATATATATATATATATATATATTTTAAGTAATGATTCATCTGAAAAGTAACGAATAAACTAATAACTATATAATTTCTTCCTTTGATTCTCAGGTGTTCATACAACAATGCACGACCTGCTTCCAGGTAATGTGTATTTTCGCTTTAATCCCTACCTCAGTGATGAAATTGGTTTAGACGAGATCGGAGAAGATCGCTTAGCTATGATGATGGAGGATACAGTTTTGTACTTGCGTAAGAATGAGCTCAAGATACAAGAAACTGTAAGATCTCTTATGAAAAACAAAAATGCTCTTGGCAAAACTAAAGATTGGGTTAATTATCAACGACTCTTATGGCCCGTAGGTTAATTATTTTGATAGAGTATGACGTTGTATCCATTTATAGTTTTTATATTTTATTAGAACTATTTATATATGCAGTATTGCTTTGTAGTTTTTTACTCTACATTATTGTTTTATGAGAAAACTCTTTTTCATGTGAACATCAGTGAAGTTTTACTGATGACAAATTGATTGTAAGGTTGTAAACAGTATTCAGAAATCCCTTTTTTCTTGTTATGTATGAGAATGTTTTCCTTGTTAAACTTACATATTATAACAACTTTCACCGTTACCTTTACAAAGAGAAGACTGTATTTGTTACGGTCTTTTAGTTATATGACAATGCATTGTTAAATGACTTTTTCTGTTTAGTAAATGTTTTATTAGTCAAGTTTAATAGCTAAAACTTCGTATTGGGTAATTATTTAATTGGTTGACGTACTTAGCATAAGGATTTCTACATGTTTGGTATGTACAGTATTAGGCAAAAAATGAGTTTGCTAGTTGGCCTTTCACGTTTTAATGAGTTCCAAGTTGTTTTCATGCTAGAAAAAAAGTTACATAGTTAATTTATCTTTTTTGCTATCAAGTAGATGCTGTCATTTGCTACTGAAATGGAAATAAGTTATTGGTTCTTAAATTTTGAATATATACTAGTTTTTTTTAATGCTACAATATGAAATAGCAGTCTACGTGTGATTTCTTAAGATTCAGACTACTTTAAGTTGACAACAAGTTTTAGGTGTCTAGTTGCATTTCAGGTAGTATTATGCTCTAATCTTGGTCAGAGTCGGGCAGCTATTCTATTCTTTTCTTGTATATTTGATCATTATAAAATCCCATTGCTTGAAAGTACTTTTACCTTCTCAATGAGCACTTTAATGTATTTATGTCTGTGTATAAATTTTGTGTAGGTACTGTTATAACATGCAGCCCAGTGTTCTAATTATCTGTTTAATGAAATCTCATGTTATAAATGGGTGGGCTACACAGGCAAAAATAAGGTTATGACACATGTGGAACTATCTTGGCACAGTTGTACATGCTTGCTTGGATTTTTGCTATTGTGCACATGATGATCATAAGAGGATACAATCACAACCTATCAGATGTTGTTCATAGTTTTAAGATGAATAAAAGGTATATATATGTTTTAACATAGAATTTGTGTAAAATGAATGGGGGAGCAAAGGGCTGGCATTCCATTCCTCCCTAAACATTTTGCTTTGAAGCAAATCTTCCGATTGGAAGAGTGAGGTTCTTCAGGGTATGATGAAGTTCTGCTACCTCCCTTTTTGATCAGCTGGCTTTGGCGAGAAATGGTATAATGGTAATAAAAAAATTAATATAAATTATTGAGATCATGATAATTCAGTAAGTGTTATTTTATTACTGAAAAGTGTATTATGTTGTTTACAGAGGACATATATTTGTGTAATATATTATGTTTATGTCATTCTTAACTGTATTTATGATTAAATTTTAAGAATATCATTAATTTTAGCAAAATCATTCCTTTTAAAGAAATTTAATAGATTTTATAAATTAATGCTGTAAATGTACAGGGGGTCCTCGGTTTACCCTCTGCTCAAGTTACAATGTTTCGTGGTTACAACACATCTCCCATAAATTGTGCTTTTTTTTTTTTTTCCTATAATTATTTGCCTATATTATGACTCCCAAACGTAAAGCAGATTCCTCTGTTGGCAATGCTTTAATGAAATGGAAAGCCAACACCATGGAAGTTAAAGTAGAGATAGTGATATGCATAGAAAAGAGAGAATCTTTACTACTGGATTAGCATAGGTTCATATTTAGGTGTGTTCCGACTTCCAATGAAATTCGGGCTACTGTATATCACATTATAGGAACGGAACTCTGATGTAAGTCGAGGACCCCCTATTATATTTCCTAAGATATTATTTTATTTTTTTACACTAGAGCTCCACAACTCTCTAGTTTGAATCTGAGTTTTCTGTGAAAACAAGTATTCGTGGTGGAGATTATATATACTAATGCTGTAAAATTTTATGTGAGTACTTACTTAGTATGTATGAATGGATGTTGTAAATATGTATCAACAACTTCTTGATGAGGATGTATTATGTCGAGCACATATTAAATGCCAGGTCAAGAACTGCCATTGTAATCTAGTCATAAATATTATTATTTTACTGTTATACAGTAGTCTCCAATTGGTTTTGTTTCATTACAATTTTACCCTCATCATGTATTAAGTGATAACAAATGAATAATAAACTTCCAGGAACAACTTTGCCTTAAAACTCTTCTCTGAGAAAAAACGACCTTAAACTGGTTTCTCATCTCAATATATTCTGTAAGGGGATTAGTCAGTTCAAGCAATTATATCTGACGACAAGTTATTAAGTGAATATTTCTTCCCCAGAAGCAGGAGTTTTGTAAAGTGATACTAGGTAGCAGGATGAACTTGGAGCTGTGAACTAATACTGTCTTTTTGTATGCAAACGATGTCCTGTATTAATGATGACACAGCTCAGCTTGCAATGTAAATAAAAGAATGTATATTAAATTACACATCACTCATTTTCTTGAATTCTCCTAAATTGAAATATTTCAAGCTGTTGACATATGCAGTAGTGACCCATAAATATAGAATTATATATTATATTTCCTTGACTTTGAGATGTACCTTAAATACTTAGCAGATAATGAGTGTAGTGATTTAATATGCATTCTTTTATATATTTCTCAAGCTGAGTTGTCATTATTTATACAGGATATCTTTTATTTGCATAAATACAGTATTAGTCCACCACTCCAATTTCATAATGTTACCTATTATCGCTTTACAGTACTCCTGCTTAAGGGTAAGAAAAGAGCTATTCAGTGAATAAGTAGCTCTTGGACATAACTTTGCTTGAACTGAATATTCCTATAATTAATAGAATATTTTGAGATGAGGAATCAGTGATTATTTTTTTTTTTCATGGATTTTTTTTTGGCAAAACGATTCACTAGGGAAAGTATATAATATGTGTGTTTTGACTAGGCCACCCCCTCCTTACAAGGGGGTTAACGGCCATTGTATATGTATGGTAAAAATATTTGGGATCAAATACATATCTGACGGGAAAGCTACTGATTAGATATTGTGTATTTTTATAAAATGCAATTTTTTCATTTTTTTGGTTACTTTCCTATTCTAACCAGGAAGAGATTGACTCATTGCATATTTGTGTCCATGCAGTTGATAGTTGTTTAAATAATACTATGTTTCTTATATAAAACTTTTCTTTACAAGCATTGTTTGTTTTCTCATTAATAGTAAAATTCAAGGGCTTGTTGTATGTTACTTGAGCATAGGAAGTATGTGAATTTGTAGATGTTAGACATTTGTTCCAACTCCTTACAACTTGTCAACACATCATGTGCTATTCTTGCTTTTGGGGTTCTGCAAAACTGATGCATTGAAAACCTGACATTTTGAAAGCTGGCTATGTAGGTTACAAATTTATAGTTAAGAGTATTTCTCAAACTTCATTTTATATATTTAATCTACATGAACTTTTTAGTCCAATTCGTGTCAACCATATTAGCATTTTTGATTGTATGTCCAAAGTTGGTCTTTAGAATTTATGCGAGATGACATGAAGGAAATTCTCTTAGTAATCCGAGACATGATAGTAGGCTGCTATATTGTCATGTGAGACAGATGACAAAGAGTAGAATTAAATGTATGACACAGCCAGGCATCTTTTTGGAGTTTGTACTTTTTTTGTGAGTGTGACGTAGGTGGTATAATTAAGGACTTGGGGTATCATTCTTTCCATGGTCAACACAGTTTATAGACATAAATACTGGTGTATATTTTGCTCAATTTGAGTGAGGTTTTTGAATGTATTATAGTTTGTATACCTATGATGTGATCCTTAGTATACAAAAGTGGTTATGACGAAGTTTTTGGCTAGTTTTGTTGGAACAAAATGGGAGTATGGCAATAGTCAATGTTGTTACACCATTGCTTACAGTGCAGTTAGTCAAATTTAGTTTTAAAATTCAAGTAATCTATATTATTGCTGTCCTAGTTATTTCATAGTTTTGGGTAAATTCTGTATTGATTTCCCTTAAGTAACACTAGTTGTGTGGGCAAATTTTCCTTCTTGGTGAAAAGGAATTGATTACTTGGGTAACTGGTTTTATGTAAGACCTCTCCACAAGTTTTGTGGTGAAACTTGTGACTTATTTACTTTAGTATGATTGGTATAATCAAATAGTGGATATCCGGCAGTAAATATACTTTTTCTGCTTTCCTTTGTTCAAGTGTACTGATACCTGATAATGCCACTGCCAATCTTCCGTTATTCATTTTTGCCTTACTGCCTCAATAGTATCTTTTATTTTCCTATATTATCAGTATTCGTTACAATGAAAAAAAAAACCCTTTGCGTGTCATCTTACTAGTATCCACTGATATTTGCAAATTTTCTCCCGGAATCTTTACAAGCCTTAGGTGCTTTATGGATAGCACTAACACTAGAAAGGTTATTTGAAGTGTGGTTTTGAATCATGATATTCCTCTTTTCCACTCAAGTTTGGATGTGTGATTGGTATAATTGCAAGTGATATCTAATATTGTCATTCAAGATACTGGCTTTAGAACAAACATTGCCTGTTTTTGGGGAATTTGTTTACATTTCTTAGTTGCATCTGCACTTCATAGGTGTTCAAAATGATGCCATTTGCACTGCTTATCAACACTTTCTCAAAATTCATTCATGGTTGTTGTGAGTTTATCTTTAGAAAGCAGATACTGTACCTGTATTTCCTTTTTCTTCCCTCTGGATTTATTGGTGATCAGATTTCTCAGTGCAATTAGTTCCTTAAAGTATTTATATTTATCACTATATACCATAATGCCATATTGATTTTGATACGGTCCTGTTTATATTTCTAAGTACCTTTACCTCCTAGCTCTTTTCCTGAAGATTTTCTTATCTAGGTGATTTCCTCAACATAATTTGTTTTCAGCTGTGTGAATGGCGCATGGCATATTATGCTGAAGATTATACAGTATGTGTCATAATAATGTTACTACGCCTTATGTATGCTGTAAATACTTAGTTGATGTATATTTGTTTTACTTCTTGTGGCTAATAGCATTATTAACAGGCCTGGGGCCCATTCGAGTTCTGACATAGGTTGGATTCCGAAAGGGTGAGGGTCAAGTATCATGATTATATACCACCTACACCTATGAGTAATTGCAGTGCCTTACAAATGCATAATTTAAAGGAGAATAATTCATGCTATCCAGGAGACAAGTCCTTGACTGGATCTACTACTAAGCTAGGAAATTTTAGATCAGAGTTCATTAAAGGGGGATGATCTCTACCCGGAGGGAGGTGTCCATGTATGTCTACATTACAAAGATATCAACTTTGTCTTATTCTGGAATGGGAGTTGGAGTTGCATATGAGCAGCATCATAATAAACTTAAAATATGGACACACTGTTTGAGTTCTGCTATTTTCAAATGCATTTAGAATCTATAGTTTTGCATACACATAAATATACAAGAGAAGTAATCCTTCATGTATGGTGGCCAAGTTGAATTATGCACTTATTTATCAGAAGACGTGCTTTTGAGGATGATATTTTTCCAGCAAGATTATTCCATAATAATTCTTTTTAATGCATTACTTCTTATTAACAGAAATTTATGTCTTTTGAATATACTCTAAATCACCATGCAAACAGCCCTGGTTTTGCAAAAGGCTATTTGGGCATGTGAAGAAATAAGCATAAAGATGGCTCTAAGGATGATGTTGATTTGGCATATTTTGGAGAAAGACTATGAAAGGACATTTACTTCCAACTTTGCAACCTTGCTTAGGAGTGTTGCAAGCATATGGGACTGGGTTGGACAGACAACTCTGTCAAAAGATATAGATAGGAATAGTCCTTCACCTTCTCTGTCTTTCTTCCTAATGCTCGTGTTCTGATAATACCTACCTTGACTCATAATATATTGTCTATTGTAATGAAATACCATATATTACAAAAATAGAAATGATAAAACTAACTCTTCACGTGAGTATCAAGCATTAGTGTTGAGCTGCTTACCAACGGTCATTTCGAATTTTCACAGCAGTAATTACTGGCCTGAGAACAATTAAAATCACAGAGTAGCCAATGAGCACTGATACTATTGATGAGTAAAAAACTCAAAATTTATAACCAAACTCATTGCTTTATGCAAGTTGGGTGGTTTCTGTCAAAGGTAAGAGAATAACACCTCACTGTAAAAGGTGTTGAATGAATAAGAAATGACTGGGAGTCATATCTTATTTTCCTCCTGCAAAGAGTAAATGCAGATGATGGTGGTCTGTTCGGAAAAGTCCAACCAGGTCCTTAGTAACTGACATTTTGAAGTTGAGTGATTGAGTAACAAACGAGAGCAAACGGGAGGGTATTATTAGTATGTTGCTAAGTAGAAAGGTGGATGTGTTAGCACTGAATGAATCCAAGTTGAAAAGGGAAGGCCTTCTGGTGAAGCGATGCATACTTTGGCTCAGCCATCCCCTCAAAAAGGGTACTGAGGTTTTTATATGTAAGAAGATATAATTTTATATTCATGCAGATAACCATTTATATTAATATTATATAATTGTACCTGAATAAGGAAGAGCGCATTAAGTTGTAATAATGAGACTGACAGAAGCGGATGGACCTTCAATTTCATTTTGTATGGGTTTAATCATGAAAGCTAGATAACATTATTGATATATTATTACTCACTGAATTGTTATTGAACATTAAATTTAATTGTTTTAAGAATGAGTAATGAAAGTTTCTAGAAAGTTTCCTTGATGAAGGTGATAAAGGAGAGCTTAAAATGAAATGAAAGTCCATTGGGAAATTAACCTATTTTCTACAGAAGTTGGTCTGGAAAGGTAAAGTTCGAAACAAATTGCTCTTTATACGCCAGGGAAATAAACTTCATATGATACTATCATTAAAGATGGATGAATTTATGAATTTAAAACTAAATTAAGCGAGTGATGGTGAAAGTTAAAATTCACATGAAAAAGCTGGGATATTAGTGACAAACTCATAGATGTTACAATTACACTAAATTAATAAAAATTACAATAAACTATGTGTATCCTCAACTCCTAACATAAAAGAAGTACAGCATAAGTATTTTTGAACGACAAAATACGCCATTTAACGGTGAACATCATAGAAATCATCCGCAAAGGCTAAGAAATAAGTAGTTAATCCCTGAACCACAGCATGTGCTGGTATTTACAGTGAAAAATATAAAAACATGTACTAATATGTTTATCCTGGAGATTAGTCACAACAGCTCAATGTCAAGTCTTCCTTCAATTGCGGTTCTTTTTGTATACCTACAGACGTATGCATACAATACGAATAATATTCTCATACCTGCTATTATATAAGCCTAGAAAATGACTTTTAGGATAGAACTGTTAAGCAGTTGTAGGTTATCCAACTTTTGTATTATCCAAAGAAATACACCAAACTTATTTTGGCGTATTTAGTTTACAAATCTATTATTACTCCTTTACATCTGACAGGTCACAATGCACCACCTCTGTTTCTCATTTTCTTATTTGTTTTTTGTGCCCAGGTTCGATGAGGGCAATTTTTTTTTGCCTGCTCCAGTGTCACATTTAAAAAAAAAATAGAGTGGTATTGGTCTATCAGGTATATTTTTATATTCATAACAAAAAACTCCCTTCATATGTGAGAACCAAAAAGTTTAATAATTATTCATCTTAAAATCTCATTACTTCTCTAATAAGCCTTGAGCTTTTTTCATTTTCTGAACAACTTTGTAGCATGCATCGAGGTCATTGCGATCTGAGGTCATAAAATCACACAATCTCTTTTCATAACAAATGTCATCGCACCCCACCTCAAGGTAAGGATCAGCTGCGTTCACGTAGTTTCTGTACAAGAAAGTGCACTATTAGACTGGGATAATTATAATTATTAGTGCATTTTTATCATAGTATGCCAAATGTAGCACGGTGGACAAAATTGATAAAAAAAAAAGGTGGTAAGGCCACACCTTCTATCAGTGTTATGGCATAGAATAAATAAGTAGAGGAAGGACTGCCAGTCCATTACTTATCTATCCATTTTGGCTGGAATAATGGTGAGAAATTCTCTCTTCCCAAGCACTCATTTACAACTGAAGTATATGTATCTTCTGTTACAAAGTCACGGAATTTGATTTTTATGAATGCAGTTGCATATGAGCGAAGGTATAAATACTCATAAACATATGGATAAATATATTTATACAAACAATATAAACAACATAAATGAATAAAAAAAAAATAAGAGAATAGCTAACTAACACTAATGTAAAGGTAAATGGGCACATATTAGCAATAACTAAGACAATACATTTTCAGCAAGAAATATTCAAAGACCTATTGAATTATAGGTCTGTTAACATCACGCAGGTTTAGGCAAGATGGATGAGGAAGTCACGGAGAGAATATATTCCATTTTTGTAAATTGCTTAAGGTTGTAAAATTAATATGCATGACAAATCATACTACTACTACTACTACTACTACTACTACTACTACTACTACTACTACTACTAATAATAATAATAATAATAATAATAGTAATAATAATAATAATAATGATTATAGTAATAATAATAATATTGTATGTATATTGTATTAACAACTATTCCCTTTTTCACTTAAAAATAAAACAACTCTCTACTCATAAGTAAGCTATCAATTTCTTCACTTTTATTTGCACTCGGTCATCATCCACATACGTTCAGACCCCCTACAACTGTGGTTCTGACTGGAATCTACTTAACAGAAAACCCTCGTATGCCTTGACACTTTACCAAAGAATAACAGAAAAGAGGGGTGTCTCAGTCTACAAACTCCACCCAATTAGTCAATTTTTAGGACAGAAATTAAAAAACGGAAGGGGAATTCTTGTTCCAGCGCCTCAGTAGAATGACAGAAGAAAATGCAGGGTGAGAGCGAATGAACTGTTGGAGCTAGAGGACATGCACTACTTCACTTGGATGATAATAATTGTTCAAAACATACCGCAGTCTCTCGCCATGGTCAGTGAAATGACCATAACCAAAGCAAAAAAGCGAACAATAATTAATATACAGCTATATAAATAATAATAATAATAATAATAATAATAATGATACTACTACTACTACTACTACTACTACTACTACTACTACTACTACTACTACTACTAATAATAATAATAATAATAATAATAATAATAATAATAATAATAATAACAACAACAACAACAACAACAATAATAATAATAATAATAATAATAATAATAATAATAATAATAATAATAATAATAATAATAATAATAATAATAATAATAATAATAATAATAATAATAATGATAATATGATGCCAGTGGAGGTATGGAAGAGTCTTGGAGAGGAAGGCACAGATATCTTGTGGGACTTACTGCAAAAGATCTTTAGTCAGGAAAAGATGCCAGATGAGTGGATAGGAAGCCTGATCATCCCAATCTATAAAGGGAAGGGAGACATTCAGGAATGTGGAAACTATAGAGGTATATAGTTGTTAAGCCTTACTATGAAGATATGGGAGAAGATTATAGAGAGGAGACTCAGAGAGGAGACGACAATTGGAGATGAACAGTTTGGCTGCATGCCTGGAAGAGGGACAGTGGATGCCATATTTGCCTTGAGACAAATGATGGAAAAGCATTGGGAGAAACAGAAAGGACTGCATATGGTCTTTATTGACCTGGAAAAGGCATATGATCGAGTACCACGTCAAGAGGTGTGGAGGTGTGTTAGAGAAAAGGGAGTCCACGAGAAATATGTAAGAATCATTCAAGATATGTATGAGAGGGCAGACGCAAATGTTAAGAGAAATGTGGGCTTGACGAAAAGTCTCTCAGTAAATGTTGGTCTGCATCAAGGGTCTGCTTTGAGCCCATATCTATTTGATCTGGTCATGGATGTAGTAACCCAAGGTATTAAAGATCAGTCACCATGGTGTATGCTTTTTGTATATGACATCGTACTGTGTAGCAAAAGACGAGATATAGTGGAGGAGAAACTTGAGGAGTGGAGAAGAGTGATGGAGGATAGAGGACTGAAAATCAGCAGGAAGAAGACAGAGTACTTAAGGTTGAGAGATGATGAGGATGGGGAGGTCAGTTTGCAGGAGGAGGTGTTGAAAAGTTCAAGTATTTGGGATCAACAGTAGCAGAAGATGGTGACCTAGAGCCAGAAATAACCCACAGAATACAAGCAGGATGGAAGAACTAGAAGAAAGTGTCTGGTGTGCTGTGCGACAGGAGAATAGGGATTAAGTTGAGGGGTAAAGTGCATAACACAGTTGTGAGACCTGCGATGATGTATGGAGCAGAGGCATGGGCAATAAAAAAGACACAAGAGAAAAAACTGGATGTGGCAGAGATGAGGATGTTGAGATGGATGTGTGGGGTGACAAGAAGCGATAAGATCAGAAACGAGGTAATTAGAGGCACCTCAATAGTTAGAGAAATATCAGATAAGATACAAGAAAGTAGACTAACATGGTATGGTCATGTCTTTAGGAGGGATGATCAGTATGTTGGGAGGAGGGTGATGGAAATGGATATACAGGGTAGGAGAGGGAGGGGGAGACCAAAGCGTAGGTGGATGGATTGTAGCAATGACGACCTGAGATCTGAAGGTTTGTTGGGTGATGAGGTATGAGACAGGAACTTATGGAGAACACTGGCCAGAAACATCGACCCCACATAAAAGTGGGAAAAGAAGTAGACGAATAATAATAATAATAATAATAATAATAATAATAATAATAATAATAATAATAATAATAATAATAATAATAATAATAATAATAACTGGATAGCCTTACCTCCAGTATAAATCAAAGAGAGTTCTATTCTCAGCCATCCGTATTCCTAGATCATGCCAGTCATCGGAGGTCAGACTAGCCATACCATAATCTATCTTGGCATTGTAAAGTTCAAACCATCTAGAGACGTTAGTCTGATGAGCTTCTGTTAAATTCATTATATACATGGAGAGATCTAGCACCATCTGGAGAGAGAGAGAGAGAGAGAGAGAGAGAGAGAGAGAGAGAGAGAGAGAGAGAGAGAGAGAGAGAGAGAGAGAGAGAGAGAGAGAGAGAGAGAGAGAGAGAGAGAGAGAGAGAGAGAGAGAAAAAAAATATTAGTGAGCACTATATTACATGCTGATACTTGTTAATTATTGGTAAGTAGATACATAAATAGGTAATGAAAGTACAAAGACTTGGAGAGGGTAAATCGATTGGAAAATTTAATAATAATTGGCGTTAAAAACATGAGTTGCACTACTTATAATAAATCTACTACAATTAGAAGCAACAACAAAACAACAAGAACAGCAACA
>JAXCGZ010005703.1:90000-92500 GCA_037179515.1 Halocaridina rubra | reverse complement strand
TATATATATATATATATATATATATATATATATGGTGGCGGGCACAACATCAAAGAATAGCCATAACGTATTCCCTGCGTGTTGTAAGAGGCGACTAAAAGTGGATGGGGGAGGGGACTGGGAATCCCCTCTTTGTATTAACCTCCTGCGAGACGTCAAAGAAGAAGGGGTGTAGAGGGGAGAAAAACTTCTCCCCAAACTCTAGTTTTGGGGTATCTAAATGTGCTTGGTTGTAGTATGATATAGAGCAAAAGATGTGAGATTGGATAAATGTTTGGTAGGAGGAGAATGGATGTATTGGCATTGTGTGAGACGAAGATGAAAGGAAAAGGAGAAGTGGCATTTGGTGATGTTACAGGTAGGGTGTCTGGGGTTGAAAGGGGAAGAGCGAGAGAAGGTGTGGCATTATTGCTGAGTGAATGGATGGTAAATAAGGTAGTGGAATGGAAAGAAGTGTCATCTAGGCTAATGTAGGTGAGGGCTAGGATAGGTAGGGAATATTGGGCTTTTGTTGGTGCGTACGGGCCAGGATGTGAGAGAAGTGAGGAGGAGCAGGATGAATTCTGGAATGAGTTAAGTAGGTGTGTTGATTGTCTGAGTAGAAGGAACTATGTAGTGGTGTTGGGTGACTTGAATGCCAGAGTGGGTGATGGAGAGGTAGAAGGTGTTGTAGGAAAGTATGGGGTACCAGGTGGGAATGAGAGTGGCGAGAGACTGTTAGATATGTGTGTGGAGCAAGAGTTGGTGATAGGTAATAGTTTTTTTCAAGAAGAAATTATGAAATCAGTATACATGGGTGAGAGTGGCAAATGGAAGAGTGAAAGAAAGAGCATTGATGGATAATGTATTAGTATCAAAGAGCGTGATTGGTAGAGTGAAAGATGTGCATGCATTTAGGGGTGTGGCTGATGGGATGTCTGATCACTTTTTGGTTGAAGCAAAAGTGGTAGTTGCAAAAGAGTGGGGAAATAGAATGGGGGATGTAGAAGGAAAATGGCGAAGGTGGAAGAGTTGAAAAAGCCAGAGGAGAGACAGCAATATCAGGACAAGTTGAAAGTGGCATATGACAGGGTGAAAGAAAGAGAAGTTGGGGAGTTAGAGGAGGAATGGGGGTTGATGAAAAAATGTTTTGTAGGACATGCAAGTGATGTGTGTGGAAAGGGGTTTGTTGGAGGTGGCATGAGGAGGGACAACGAGTGATGGAATGAAGGGATGATAATGAAGGTGGAAGAGAAAAAGAGGGCTTTTTGAGGAATGGCTGCAGTGTAACAGAGGGAGAAGTATGAAAGATATAGGGAGAAAAATGTGGAAACCAAGCAGAAGGTAAAGGAAGAGAAGAGCTTGGCAAATGTTAGGTGGGGACAGGATTTTAGTAGGTCATATGAGGAGAATAAAAAGAAGTTTTGGAAAGAAGTGAAGAGAGTAAGGAAGGGTGGATCGAGGATGGAAGAGACAGTGAAAGATGTGAATGGACAGATGTTAAGAGGGAACGATGTAAGGAAAAGATGGGCAGAATATTTTGAGTGCTTGCTGAATGTTGAGGAAGATAGAGAGGCAGCTATAGTGGCAGTGGGAGGTGTTCAAGTGCCAGTAATGGGAGATAAAAATGAAAGAGAGATTACAAGAGAGGAGGTGAAAGCATTGTATGAAGCGAAAGCAGGTAAAGCACCTGGAATGGATGGTGTGAGAGCGGAGATGTTGAAAGAAGGGGGTGTGACTGCATTGGAATGGTTAGTGAGTGTTTAATATAAGCTTTATGTTGTCAATGGTGCCAGTGGAATTGGTGATTGCTTGTACAGTGCCCCTATACAAAGGTAAGGGAGATGTGTATGAATGCAGCAATTTTAGGGGTATAAGTTTGTTGAGTGTGGTAGGAATAGTGTATGGTAGGATACTGGTTAACAGGATTAGGGATAAGGCAGAAAATGTGATCGTGGAAGTGCAGAGTGGTTGTAGGAGAGGTAGAGGTTGTATAGATCAGATTTTTATAGTTAGGCAGTTATGTGAGAAATATTTAGCAAAGGGTAAGGATGTGTATTTTGCATTTTTGGATCTGGAGAAAGCGTATGATACAGAATGATAGAGAGGCAATGTGGAATGTTTTGAGGTTATATGGAATCAATGGTAAAATGTTGCATGCAGTGAAGAGTTTGTACGAGGGCAGTAGAGCTTGTGTTAGGGTAGGGAATGAAGTGAGTGAGTGGTTTCCAGTGAGTGTGGGACTGAGACAGGGATGTGTGATGTCACCATGGCTGTTCAATTTGTATATTGATGGAGTTGTAAGAGAGGTGAATGAGCGAGTGCGTGGTCGAGGTTTGATAATGGTAGATGGGGATGATAACGAGTGGGAGCTGAATCAGTTGCTGTTTGCAGATGATACTGTGGTGGTGGCAGATTCAGAGGAAAAGCTATGTCAGTAGGTGTCAGAATTTGGAATGGTGTGTGAGAGAAGGAAGTTGGGAGTAATTGTGAGAAAGAGTAAGGTTGTGAGGTGTACAAG
>JAXCGZ010005703.1:70000-87500 GCA_037179515.1 Halocaridina rubra | reverse complement strand
AGATACACCAATCATACTCCTCAGGCATTTCATCTCAAACACATTTAGTTTCCGTCTCTCACTTACTTTCATACCCCATAACTCTGATCCATACATCACAGTTGGCAAACCACTTTCTCATACAAAACTTTCTTAACATTCATTTTCAACCCTCTATTCTTCATTACTCCTTTCAATGCACCCAACACTTTACATCCTTCATTCACTCTGTGACACACATCTGCTTCCACTCCATTTGCAGCTATAACCGAGCCTAAATACTTAAACTGATTAACCTCCTCAAGTGTCTCTCCATTCAACATAACATTCAATCCAGCGCCATCCTCATTTCTTGTACACCTCATAACCTTACTCTTTCCCACATTCACTCGCAGCTTCCTTCTCTCACACACCATTCCAAATTCTGACACTAACTGACACAGCTTTTCCTCTGAATCTGCCACCACCACAGTATCATCTGCAAACAGCAACTGATTCAGCTCCCACTCGTTATCATCCCCATCTACCATTCTCAAACCTCGACCACGCACTCGCTCATTCACCTCTCTTACAACTCCATCAATATACAAATTGAACAGCCATGGTGACATCACACATCCCTGTCTCAGTCCCACACTCACTGGAAACCACTCACTCACTTCATTCCCTACCCTAACACAAGCTCTACTACCCTCATGCAAACTCTTCACTGCATGCAACAATTTACCATTGATTCCATATAATCTCAAAACATTCCACATAGCCTCTCTATCAACTCTATCATATGCTTTCTCCAGATCCAAAAATGCAAAATACACATCCTTACCCTTTGCTAAATATTTCTCACATAACTGCCTAACCATAAAAATCTGATCTATACAACCTCTACCTCTCCTAAAACCACTCTGCACTTCCGCGATCACATTTTCTGTCTTATCCCTAATCCTATTAACCAGTATCCTACCATACACTTTTCCTACAACACTCAACAAACTTATACCCCTAAAATTACTGCATTCATACATATCTCCCTTACCTCTGTATAGGGGCACTATACAGGCAATCACCCAATCCACTGGCACCACTGACAACATAAAGCATATATTAAACACTCTCACTAACCATTCCAATGCAGTCACACCCCCTTCTTTCAACATCTCCGCTCTCACACCATCCATTCCAGGTGCTTTACCTGCTTTCACTTCATACAATGCCCTTTTCACCTCCTCTCTTGTAATCTCTCTCTCATTTTCATCTCCCATTACTGGCCCTTGAAATCCTCCCACTGCCACTATAGCTGCCTCTCTATCTTCCTCAATATTCAGCAAGCACTCAAAATATTCTGCCCATCTTTTCCTTACATCGTTCCCTCTTAACATCTGTCCATTCACATCTTTCACTGTCTCTTCCATCCTCGATCCACCCTTAATTGCTCTCTTCACTTCTTTCCAAAACTTCTTTTTATTCTCCTCATATGACCTATTAAAATCCTGTCCCCACCTAACATTTGCCAACCTCTTCTCTTCCTCTACCTTCTGCTTGGTTTCCACATTTTTCTCCCTATATCTTTCATACTTCTCCCTACTTTTACACTGCAGCCATTCCTCAAAAGCCCTCTTTTTCTCTTCCACCTTCATTTTCACCCCTTCATTCCACCACTCGCTGCCCCTCCTCATGCCACCTCCAACAAACCTCTTTCCACACACATCACTTGCATGTCCCACAAAACATTCTTTCATCAACCCCCATTCCTCCCCTAACTCCCAAACTTCTCTTTCTTTCACCCTGTCATATGCCATTCTCAACCTGTCCTGATATTCCTGTCTCTTCACTGGCTTTTTCAACTCTTCCACCTTCACAATTTCCCTTCTACATCCCCCCACATTATTTCCCCACTCTTTTGCTACTACCACTTTTGCTTCAACCAAAAAATGATAAGAAATCCCAGCAGCCACACCCCTGCATGCATGTACATCGTTCACTCTACCAATCATGCTCTTTGCTACCAACACATAATCCATCAATGCTCTTTCTTTCACTCTTTAATTTGCCACTCTCATTCATGTATACTTATTTATTAACTTCTTCTTAAATAAACTATTACCTATCACCAACTCTTGCTCCACACACATATCTAACAGTCTCTCACCACTCTCATTCCCACCTGGTACCCCATACTTTCCTACAACACCTTCTATCTCTCCATCACCCACTCTGGCATTCAAGTCACCCAACATCACTACATAGTTCCTTCTACTCAGACCATCCACACATCTAGTTAACTCATTCCAGAATTCATCCCGCTCTTCCTCACTTCTCTCACATCCTGGCCCATACACACTAACAAAAGCCCAACATTCCCTTCCTATCCTAGTCCTCACCCACATCAGCCTAGATGACACTTCTTTCCATTCCACTACCTGATTTACCATCCATTCACTCAGCAATAATGCCACACCTTCTCTCGCTCTCCCCCTTTCAACCCCAGACACCCTACCCGTCACATCACCAAATGCCACTTCTCCTTTTCCTTTCATCTTCGTCTCACACAATGCCAATACATCCATCCTCCTCTTACCAAACATATATCCAATCTCACATCTTTTGCTCTCTATCGTACTACAACCACGCACATTTAGACACCCCAAAACTAGAGTTTGGGGAGAAGTTATTCTCCCCTCTACTCCACTTCTTCTTTGACGTCTCGCAGGAGGTTGATACAAGGGGGAGGATTCCCAGTCCCCCCGGCCCGTCCACTTTTAGTCGCCTTTTACGACACGCAGGGAATACGGTGAGGCTATTTTTTGATATTGTGCCCACCCCACAGGGCACTATATATATATATATATATATATATATATATATATATATATATATATATATATATATATATATATATATATATATTAACAAAGCAAGCACATTACATAATGGAAAACATGAATCATTTTTTACCCCGACCGGGACTCGAACCTAGGACTTATAATTACTAAGTCAAGGCGCTACCAACTACACACCACAGAAGGTTAAAAGAAATCCAACCTTAAAGCTTATATCTGCTATACTTGGGGATGAACGTATTCTATTTGAATGCCACTATGTTCATATTACAGATTCCCCAACCTCACTCGTGGCTTCATTTTAGCATTTTATTCAATTCCCAATCTCATTCGGGTCATACAAGAACCAAGCAAGCACATTACTTATGTGAAAACATGATTCATTTTTTACCCCGACCGGGACTCGAACCTAGGACTTATAATTACTAAGTCATGGCGCTACCAACTACACACCACAGAAGGTTAAAAGGAATCCAACCTTATAACTTATATCTTCTATACTTAGGGATGAACGCATTCTATCTGAATGCCACTATGTTCATATTTCAGATTCCCCAACCTCACTCGTGGCTTCATTTTAGCATTTAATTCAATTCCCAATCTCATTCGGGTCATGCAATAACCAAGCAAGCACATTACATATGTGAAAACATGAATAATTTTTTACCCCGACCGGGACTCGAACCTAGGACTTATAATTACTAAGTCAAGGCGCTACCAACTACACACCACAGAAGGTTAAAAGGAATCCAACCTTATTGCTTATATCTGCTATACTTAGGGATGAACGCATTCTATCTGAATGCCACTATGTTCATATTACAGATTCCCCAACCTCACTCGTGGCTTCATTTTAGCATTTAATTCAATTCCCAATCTCATTCGGGTCATACAATAACCAAGCAAGCACATTACATATGTGAAAAGATGAATCATTTTTTACCCCGACCGGGACTCGAACCTAGGACTTATAGTTACTAAGTCAAGGCGCTACCAACTACACACCACAGAAGGTTAAAAGGAATCCAACCTTATAGCTTATATCTGCTATACTTAGGGATGAACGCATTCTATCTGAATGCCACTATGTTCATATTACAGATTCTCCAACCTCACTCGTGGCTTCATTTTAGCATTTAATTCAATTCCCAATCTCATTCGGGTCATACAATAACCAAGCAAGCACATTACATATGTAATGTGCTTGCTTGGTTATTGTATGACCCGAATGAGATTGGGAATTGAATTAAATGCTAAAATGCAGCCACAAGTGAGGTTGGGGAATCTGTAATATGAATATAGTGGCATTCAGATAGAATGCGTTCATCCCTAAGTATAGCAGATATAAGCTATAAGGATGGATTCTTTTTAACTTTCCGTGGTGTGCAGTTGGTAGAGCCTTGACTTAGTAATTATAAGTCCTAGGTTCGAGTCCCGGTCGGGGTAAAAAATGATTTATTTTTTCACATATGTAATGTGCTTGCATGGTTATTGTATGACCTGAATGAGATTGGAAATCGAATTAAATGCTAAAATGAAGCCACGAGTGAGGTTGGGGAATCTGTAATATGAACATAGTGGCATTCAGATAGAATGCGTTCATCCCTAAGTATAGCAGATATAAGCTATAAGGTTGGAAACCTTTTAACCTTCTGTGGTGTGTAGTTGGTGGCGCCTTGACTTAGTAATTATAAGTCCTAGGTTCGAGTCCCGGTCGGGGTAAAAAATGTTTCATGTTTTCACATATGTAATGTGCTTGCTTGGTTATTGTATGACCCGAATGAGATTGGGAATTGAATTAAATGTTAAAATGAAGCCACGAGTGAGGTTGGGGAATCTGTAATATGAACATAGTGGCATTCAGATAGAATGCGTTCATCCCTAAGTATAGCAGATATAAGTTATAAGGTTGGATTCCTTTTAACCTTCTGTGGTGTGTAGTTGGTAGCGCCTTGACTTAGTAATTTTAAGTCCTAGGTTCGAGTCCCGGTCGGGGTAAAAAAAATGATTCATATATATATATATATATATATATATATATATATATATATATATTTATGCATACACACACACATATATATATATATATATATATATATATATATATATATATATATATATATATTTATATATATATATATATATATATATATATATATATATATATATATATATATATATATATATATATATATATATATATATATATATGATATTTATATATATATATATATATATATATATATATATATATATATATATATATATATATATATATATATATATATATATATATATATATATATATATATTTATATATATATATATATATATATATATATATATATATATATATATATATATATATATATATATATATATATATATATATATATATATATATATATATATATATTATATATATATATATATATATATATATATATATATATATATATATATATATATATATATATATATATATATATATATATATATATATATATATATATATATATATATATATATATATATATATGTAATACATATTTTTCAATATTGAAACTTATTTCAAACTAATAACTCATCAAAACAATGTTTTCACTATTATGGCTTAAACTCATATTTTCTTAAGTTATATCTATTCGAAAATTTGTCAATAGATTTAGAACTCTCAAATTAGGTTGTCATATTATTATCACTATTGTTATCATGACCCAAGCAATAAGCCCAGCTGGAAAAAAATATCAACTACAAACCAGATGGCTTTAGCAGAAGATGCAGTATGGTGATATATATGTAAAAGAGAAGATAGAAAAACGATAGAAATATATAAAATGGTACAGCTCAGTATTGTAATAAGTCATACGATTTCAAAGTTAATTTTTTTTAGTGCTAAGGAGACGCACCTCCTGATGATCCTGTTGTATTCTCTGGACCAGGTTCTCTCTGCGTACAATATCCCTGGAGGAATGTGCCCAAGGAGATGCACTAGTTCCCCTGCTGCTTCAGCCTGATTGAGCTGTGTTTCCAACCATGCCAACTCTGATGCAATATCAGTGGAATTCTCCGCTAACCAGCTAGCATGCAAGGAAAGTTAATAATATATTGCTTCTTCACAATGAGCGCGTTCAACTGAATGAACATAAATCAATGGGGGTATATAAGTACTAAGGGACACTAGAGGTCATAAAAAAAGGTAGGTGATAAAAACAAACAACTATAGGTGGTAAAATATTAGGAGTTGTCAAGCATGCTGTTACTCAACAATTCGAACAGTATTAGAGAAAGATTAGATGCAAAATATAACAAAAAACTTTTAGCAAAACATAGACTTACACGTTGGCAGTATATCCAAACATGGAGTTTACTGATATGATCCTAAATCCAGGTTTAAAAAGAATCGAATAGTATCCAGCGTGAAGGACAGTTGAATTATCCAAACCTTGTGGGACAATTTGTAGCCATTCCTCAAGGAAAGTCTGATAAAGCCAGTCCGCAGCAAGCTCTGCAGGACGGTCTTCTGGGTTAGGATACCTGTTACATGGTGAAAATCACAGAAAAATTAACAGAAATACTGTGCCTATAAAGCTAATACAGGCACGCAAGTAATTTTAGTGGATTATACTGCACTTGTTCTTATTCAAAAATAGTTGTTCAAAACTGTAAGTACTAACCTACTCATGTGTGAAATAAAAAAAAATAAGAGAAAGAAAGACTAATTTTTATTCTGTAGACTGGAATTGCCACACTAATATTTTTCGTTGATAAAATGTAAATGATATAAATGGCGGACATGTTTATATTTCTCAATAATAAGAGATATATAGATGTCATTAATTAACCAACACAGGGTACTCCTATTTTTTTGTTTATCAAGAAATGTCTCCATTGTTTGAGCATTGTATATTTACATTATCTTTGCATATATCCATTTCTCTTTTCTTTCTTCCCGAGAGAGAGAGAGAGAGAGAGAGAGAGAGAGAGGAGAGAGAGAGGAGAGAGAGAGGAGGAGAGAGAGAGAGAGAGAGAGAGAGAGAGAGAGAGAGAGAGAGAGAGAGAGAGAGAGAGAGAGAGAGAGAGTGTTCTACCCCTAACATAAAAGAATTGGAAACTCTCGAAATTTGTTTCTTGTTGCAACTAATTATGAAAACGCCTGATTGATCAAAATCACATAACATTTACATATTCTTAGAAAGCTTACTCGTCCAGTGGACTCATTTCATGATTGCCAGCCACAGGAAAGACTGGAATGCCTGGGAAATAAGTTCGAATCATCTCGTTTGTAGTCTTAATGATCTGTGTATTCCATTCAACAGAAGTAGACCACATGTTGTGTGGAACAAGGTCTCCCGTCCAAAGAACGTAGCTTACATCCTGAAAATGAAGTACTTACTAAGATTTAAGTTAAGACAGTAAAATATTATAAAAAAAAGAGCTGCAGGCTGGACATTTTTGCTTTCAATGAAGTACAAGCTTGTAAAAATACTGCTTTTCAATGAACACATACGTAAAGGTATACAAAGGTATACCAGCATAGTTTGCCAAGTTATGGAGAAACTACTAAGGAAACATATCTCTCTTCACTTGGAATCCTTCAACTTTTTGTCAGTGAGGCAACATGGCTTCAGAGAAGGTAGATCAACAGTAACAAACTTATTAGAATTTTATGATGAGGTAAGCCGAATCTTACAGGAAAGAGAGGGCTGGACAGATTGCATATTCCTAGACTTCCAGAAAGCGTTTGACACTGTTCCACATTGGAGACTTATTAGGAAGCTGCAATCAATGGCTAGAATAGGTGGAAATGTTTTGGAATGGATAAAAACTTACTTAGAAGGAAGGAAACAGAGGGTTAGAGTAAGACACTCAGTGTCTGAATGGAGAAGAGTTAGTAGTGGAGTTCCACAGGGTTCAGTTTTAGGGCCACTTATGTTCCTTGTATATGTAAATGACCTACCAGAGTCTGTAAATTCATTGATGAATATGTTTGCAGATGATGCAAAGATTGTGTAGAAAGTAAAAAACGAGAACAATGGTAGAGAACTTCAGGAGGATCTAAATAATCTGTATGAGTGGTCAGAAAAGTGGCTAATGAAATTCAATACTTCAAAATGTAAGGTAATGAGAATGGGTTCAAGTGCAAGTAGGCCCAAGCTTGACTACTCGGTGGCTGGAGTACAACTTCAAGAGACAGAAAATGAGAGAGATCTAGAAGTAAACATACTGGCAGATTTGTCTCCAGAAATACATATAAATGGCATAGTAAGGGCAGCATATGCATTCTTATCAAATGTAAGGGTAGCCTTCAGGCACATGGACAAGGAAATGTTCAGAAATATTTATGTAACCTATGTGAGGCCAAACCTCGAATATGCAGCCCCCTTTTGGAATCCGCACTTGAAAAAGCACATAGCTAAGCTTGAAAAAGTTCAAAGACATGCCACGAAACTGGTGCCAGAAATACGCAATCTCAATTATGATGAGAGACTGAGGGAATTAGACTTACCATCACTCGAAGCTAGAAGATTGAGGGGGATATGGTGACAGTCTATAAATTCCTTCATGGTTATGATAGATTGGATAGGGATCGATATTTTGATATGGCTGGCTCTAGAACTAGAGGTCATAGTTTGAAGCTTCGCAAGAAAACTTCTTTGCAGGGTGTAAGGAAATACTTTTTCATTGTAAGAGTAGCTGATAATTGGAATTCGCTAAGCGAGGAGGTAGTTAATGCTATCTCAATCCATAGTTTTAAGGACAGGTATGATAAGTATCACTAAGTATAAAATGGAACCGATGAGGAGACGGGAAGATACGAGCTTTGGGCTCTTTCCCGTAAACATAATTAGGTAAGTACAATTAGGTAAGTACTTATTGAAGTTAATGAGATGATAGAGGCTATTACATGAAGGATGTTATTATCCTGAACCTCACCTTCTTGATCCTATGTAACATTGGTGAATATCTGTGCAGACTACCTTGCGGGTGGGAGCTGAGCACTACAGCTAATTTCTTGACACCAGTGTAAATCCTTTAAAAATTTCAAGAACGTATGTAAATACCATTTCAAAGTAATTAGTATTATGAGTGTATAGCTGCAAGGAAGCTATATTGAGGCTATTTTTTTACAGCTAAAAACAATGAAGTACTGAATGAAATATATGTCTTCCGACTCCTCCCCAAGATCTGCCAGGTTCGAGTAACAAAAGATTAATATCTCATCTTTTCAGTACAATCTCTTTTCGATAATATGGAAAGCGTGATGATGTCCCTAATACAATAGTACCATTCCATCAGGGCTGTCAGTACGTACATTATTAGACAACACAGTCAGAACAACATCTTTAAGAGCTTGGGTTTCGATAATGGGCAGTAACGTTCACTTGCAGTTCTCAAGTTAAGACAGATATGAAACTTACAGGATGCTCGCTGACTATATTTCTCAACATGTCCTCCAACATCCACTTGGGCGAGCCACAATGACGATAGTCACCCCAAAACCAAGCTTCATCCTCTGGAGACCCTGGAGTTCCTGTAATAGAGACTTAGTAACCAAAACGTTCTCTTTTACAAGGGAAAATATATAAGAATTCTTATTAATATAGCTCGTTATTTTCTTAGTATCTTTACAAATCTACTTTCAACTGTAAATATAACAAAAAATAATACAGCAGAGTGGATGTTTTACCTAATTATTACTGTATTAAATTATGAAAAATCTAATGATATTATTTCTGCAAGATGCCTTATTTTATGCATCCACTGAAATTACAAAATTAATTAAAAGTAATACAACATCCTTTTTAATAAATACATTTATACTGCATAGAATATATTCAACTAAGTTACAACACCTTCCAGTAGCTCGATAATGATATATATTTGCTCTGAAGACAACACCCATACTAGCCAAAGATTATACAGCACCATAATTATAAAGTACAGACCTATTTTCTATTCAGTTAATATAATTGTATATCATCGTGGTCATAAAAGAAGTAAGAGAATAAAAATACCAGATTCCTCCCTGCAACATAACTCATTGTCACATGCTGCATTGCTGCCAGGAACGTACAGGAGGTCCAAGTGTGTATCAGCCAAATGCAAAACCTTCAAGGTTGGCTGATCAGGCTAGTTTTGGATAAGAGATAAAATGCTGAAATTAAGGCACTTGATAAACTGCAAAAGCATTATTACGATTTACTTATTATTACTGTAACCATTTTCATTTTAGATGTTATGGAAAAGCTAAACACATGTGACATTAGCAATATGAAAATGCAAATTATATTTACATATTCAATATATCTAAATAATTTGTATCTGATATTTCACATGAACCAGAAAATGAGTATTAAGAAATACGCTCAGCACTTTCTTAATCATTAATTATCATTTGTGGTTCAGAAAAGTAGCTTAGATAACAAGAAGTTGGTGTTTGAGCATAATATTTCCTCTGATTACTAGGTTATGAATACCAGAAACTAGTATATGCATTACATCTGGTAATGAGATTGGTATAACAGGTGGTTTTTCGCCATGAATGTCAACAGACCAATCACGTGAAGGATCTGTGGTGTTGCATCCCCAAGCACTCATGACCATTCCACAAAAATCTGCCGAATCAACGTCATTTGTAGTAAAGATGTGATACAAAATAGGCTGGAAAACAACAAAAAGAACTAAATAAGTAAATATAACAATTGTAAAGCATGTATCCATTAATATACAACATAAAGAATATATGCAATACTTTGTTAGGCTTTCGTTGCTTAAAACACAAGATATGCGATTAAATTTTTTTTTTATGAGTGTGACACTGGGACAGGCAGAAACTGCCCTCATCAATAAATGCCCGGCACGAGAAAGCACCTAGACGAAGGAAAAGAAAAAGGTTAAGTACAAGGCAGAGATGAGGTAATTTCTACTTCCTTAATTAAAATATGATATAAATAAAAGTATGTAAATCACTTATCTATCAGTGTATGAAGTGTATATACACCCATTCAAACATATAATCATCATTTCAAATCACGAGGTGTATGTAAAATCATTTACATCATGGACCAATAACATTAAACATGATGCGTGCTTAAAGTTACGTAAATCAAACAAACAAAGAAACAAACAGACAAACTTTTATTTCCATTTTTGTACAATGGTTATTCTTCTAAAAATAAAAGTAACTTATAAGTAGACATGTAATTGAACTAATAAGTAAAAGGCTTATATAATACAGCTAAATTAACTGTAGCTTTCATAGAAAATAATAATGATGTAATAAAAATGTTAACAATAATATTAATAATATAGTAATAATAACACTAGATACAGCATTGTTATTATGGGCATCATTACCATATTTGTTTTCCTTCCAATGAGAATAATTAGTTCTTAACTTAGAGAACAGAGAAGTCGATATCAGTTTACATATAGAGAGGTTAGTGTTAAGGGAAATTGCATTAAATCATTAAGTTTAGTTTATGTCTGAGCGGCAACTATTTGTCCAAAAGAAAACTATATAGTTTGCCTTTAAAAGCTGTGAAGGAGGATGCATTTTTAAGATGCTCTGGAATATTGTTCCAGAGTGTTGGCCCTTTAATAGTGATCATCTCTGAACCTGCTTCTGTGTTTGTTCTGTGAATAAAGAGCTCACTGCTCTGTCTTGTGTTGGTTCCCCTTATATCCCTGACTGTTTTTAAATCAAATAGCCAGCTAGGATAATGATGGTCCAAAATTTTGCATACAAAAACATAATAGCATAAGTGACCTTGTTTTCTGCCCGCATCCACCCAAGTTTATTGAGAGCTGGTGTAATGTGGTCATATTTTCTTATTCCTCCCAGGGCAACTCGAGCTGCAAAATTAATAAGCTTCTGTATTCTGTTTATCTGAGTCTTAGTGGTAGCTCCCCAAACAGTTGTGCAGTAATTAATGTAACTTAGGGCTAGAGATTCAACATCAGTTATTCGAGTGGTAGTCTCAACACTGTCTTTTATACGTGATAAGTACATTAATGTTCCTGTAACTTTTTTGCATACTATATCTATGTGGAAATCAAACAAATTTTTTATTTATTTATTTATTTTTTTAAGAGTGTGACACCGGGACAGGCAGAAACTGCCCTCATCAACAAAGGCCTGGGCACGAGGAAATACCAAGACTAAGGAAAAGAAAAAGTTAAGGGCAAGGCAGAGTTGAGGTAATGTCATACAAAGGAAAACGACAGACAGAAAAAAACAGTCAAAGAAAAGAGGACCCAGAGATATGGAGGACTAGGCTCTGAGATGATGATAGATCTGCTTTTTGAAGGATGAAAGGTCATAAGAATTAGGAAAGACAGAAGGAGGAAGAGAGTTCCAGAGTCTGGAGGTGGATGGGAAGAAGCAGTCGCTGCACCGACCAATCCGCGAGCTACAAATCTCCACACAGTACCTGTGAGATGAGGCCGCTTGGCGAGTGTTACGCAGCCTCTGTAGTGGAGGAGGGATGCAACTCGCCAACTCATCAGAGCAGCAATGGAAGTAGTAGCGATAGAAAAGCGAAAGGGAAGATACCTTACGGCGAAGAGAGAGAGAATCCAGGTTAGAAGTAAGAGAAGGATCCTTAATGAGTCTGACTGCCTTAGATTCAACCCTATCAAGAAGATAAGTAAAGGAAGAAGCACCCCAGATGTGTGAGCAGTATTCTAAGCACGGGCGGATAAGACCTTTGTAAATTTTAAGTAACTGCAATGAGGAAAAGTAATAACGAAAACGAAACAAAACCCCCAATTTTTTGGATGAAGATTTAGAAATTTGGATTATGTGATTCCTCCAAGACAAGTTAGAGGCTATATGGATTCCTAATGTTCTGATAGAGTTAAGAGGGTAAATTTCATTAGTTTTGAAGACAATAGGGTTATAGGAGAAGAAGATGAAGAGATAGCCCGAAACTGTGTCTTGGAGGCATTGAATTTAACTAAATTTTGAGTGCCCCCATTCAGATACTCTCTGCAAATCGGAGTTAAGAGTAGAAGAAAGAGTGATACGAGATTGATTACGAGTAACAGATGAAGATTGTGAAGAAAAGGCAGAGGAAAAGTGAAGGGTAGAATCATCGGCAAAGGCATGAAGAAGAGAGGAAGATGGGGATTGTAGAAGATCATTGATGAAGAGAAGGAAGAGAGTAGGTGAAAGAACAGAGCCCTGTGGAACACCACTGGAAACAGAGAAAGGGCTAGATGTCGCGCCATCAACAACTACAGATATAGAACGGCCAGTAAGAAAACTGGAAATCAGAGAACAGAAAGAAGGGGTAAAGCCATAGGCAGGGAGTTTTGGCCAACAGAGCCTTGTGCCAGACTCTGTCAAAAGCCTTAGAGATATCAAGGGCGACGACAAAGGATTCCCCATAGTTCCTCAGAGAAGATGACCATACCTGAGTAAGATAGGACAGGAAATCACCAGTGGATCTTGCCTTGCGGAAGCCGTACTGGTGATCGGAGATAAGTGAGTTAGATTCAAGGCGTTTCAAGAAGTGAGCATTGAGCAAAGTTTCGAAAACTTTAGCAATAGAGGAGGTTAGAGCAATAGGTCGGTAGTTAAAAGGAATAGAGCAGTCACCCTTCTTAGGAACAGGTTGAACTAGAGCATGCTTCCAAGATAAAGGATAGATATTGGTTGACAGAATGAGGCGAAAAAGACGGCAAAGCACAGGAGCCAGTTCATCTGCAAACTCCTTAAGGAACCTTGCAGGGATACCATCGAAACCAGATGACTTGTTTGTCTTTAGTGAGTGAAGAACCTTTTGAACTTTGCGTGAAGAAAGGGTAAGGGAGGGCATAGGGTTAGAGAGGGGAAAAGACTGAGGAACAGGTGCGCTGGAATCGTTGATAGAAGAGTTGGCAGAAAAATGAGAGCCAAAGAGAGTGGCTTTGTCAGTGGGAGAGCAAGCTATAGAACCATCAGAACGAATGAGAGGAGGAAAGCTTGAGTTACAGAAGTTTTTGGAGAAGTTTTTGGCTAAGGACCAGAAGCATTTGTCAGTGGGAGAGGAGTTAAGGTCATCAACTTTCCTTCTTATAAAGGAAGCCTTAGACCTTCGAATCTGAGCTGTACAGCGATTCCTAGCTATAATAAAAGCAGAGCGAGTTAAATCGGAAGGAGAGGCTTGGTAAGATCGGTGAGCCTGATTCCTAGCCTGGATAGCCATGGAGCAGGCACGGTCAAACCAAGGTTTAGGGGGAGAAAAAGTTTTTGTAGAAGAGTGGATGTATGCCTCCATTCCTGCGGTCATGATCTCGGCAACTTTTACAGCTACCCGATCAGGGTTGCGGGACCGAAAGCAGTAGTCATCCCATGGGAAGTCAAAGAGAAAGTTATCAATGTGAATTCCTAGGTTTTTGACTGTTTTGCTAGGTGTAATAATATTGTCGTAAAAATTAATTGTTGTGTTTTCTGGAATTTGTGCTATATGGAACCTTGAACCAATAAACATGCATTGTGTTTTACTTTCATTAATTAACAGCCCAATTTCTTGAAAATAGGTTTTAATTTTTGACAGTGTGTTTTCTGCTCTTAAGGTTAGCTCTGGGAGATTATTAATATCACCACTAAGGAGCAGTTGAGTGTCATCTGTATATTGTACGACTAGACAGTCAGAAATGAAAGAAGATAGATCATTTACGTAAATGGAGAAGAGGATAGGACCAAGTACTGATCCGAGTGGAACACCAAATGATACATTTTTTGGCATAGAGATAATGTTGTTAAGACGTATAAACTGTTTGCGATTAGATAGATACTCTCTAAACCAGCTCGGATCAATATTTAGGTTAGTACATTTACATATAAGAATTTCATGGTTTACACTGTTGAAGGCTTTTGATAAGTCTAATAATACAACCAGAGATATTTTTTTTCATATCTATATTACTATAGATACTATTCGTAACTTTAAGCAGTGCAGTTTCCGTCGAGAGTTTCGGTCTGAAACCATGTTGGTTAATAGATAATAGTCTATTTGACTCTAAATATGACATAAGTTGGCATGCAACAATTTTTTTCTAATATTTTAGAGAAAATGGGTAGCAGGGAAATGTTACTATAGTTTGTCACATCTTCTCTGTCCCCCTTTTTATGCAGAGGTATTACATGTGATTTTTTTTTCAAGAGTCAGGAAACTTTTTAGTAACAATGGAAGTGTTCATAATAGTTAGAATATAAGATACAATCATGGGTAGAGCATCATTGATGAACTGAAATGGTATACCTTCTGGACCATAAGAGCCAGAGTTTCTTAGGCTCTTTATGGTAAGAATTAGGGTAGCACAATCGATAGGATATATCTTGAAGTACTCTCTTGTGTTTATACTGGAAGAATTGTCCTTTAAACAATTACTCATATTCACTGAGTTGATGTTTTCTTGTGTTTTCTCATATGTTTTTCTGCCAACGTTAGCAAAATAGTTTTTAAAGTTTTCCGCTTTGTCTTTCAACTCCGTAAAATTTTCATAACTTTCTGAGGTAGTCTTTTCAATTGGTATCATGCTTCTTATCACTTTCCATGTTGCTGCTGTATCATGTCTAGAGTCATTAAATTGTTTTTTGTAAAAGTCTTTTACTTACATTGATGAGAGATCTGACATGTTTCTTTTCTGTTTTATGATGTTCTCGGAGAGTCATATCATATCTATTAATTTTTAGCTCTTTTTGTATTTGATTTCTGATTTGTATTGCCTCTTTGATCTCATTAGTTAGCCAGGGGGCTGAGGGGCGGGTTATTTTTTTTGTTACAATGGGTGCACAACTATCTAAGGATTCATGGAAGACTTTTCTTAGAATCTCAACCTGCAAATCGATGTTATCTGTGTTTTTAATTCTATTAAGTGCATTTGTTTTGTTGATTAATGTTTCACAAAATATATCAGGGGAGTAATTTTTTTTGACACCGGAATGTCTTGAAGAGATCCTTCCTTTTGGCTTGTGTATGTTTAGCATAGTAATGTTCAGCTCATGGTCTGCACTTGGGCAGGGAACTACGTCCCAATAGGGTATACTTTCCACTTTATTTGTTTTTATCAGATCTATTAGAGTCCTAGAATTAGGGGTTATGCGGGTCGGTTTTGTCACTATTTTTGTTAACTTCACAGTGTTGATCACCCTTTTCATTTTGTTATCAAATGAGAGCAAGTCATCATTAAAGTCACCAAGTAAGTATATGGGTTTATGGCGCACAAAGATATTTCTGATTGTTTCTAGCAGATGACTGAATGAACTGGTAGGTGCTTTAGGGTGACGGTAAACACACCCTACAATGAAAGATGGAAGTTTCTGATACTGCACAGTGATCCATAAATCTTCGAGCTCTTCAGTTTTCTCTAGACCTGTGGTTATATCTGATGCACTAAGATAATTTCTGACATAAATACAGACCCCATCCCCTCGGCCATGGTCAATGTGAAATATTTTAAACTCTGGGATATTCACATATTTATATTCAGTTGTAGGAGGAAGCCAAGTTTCACTTACACAGAGGATGTGTATGTTGTAGTCTTTTGTTAGCATTATTATTTCCTCAAAATGAGCGAGAAGGGACTCAGCGTTCACATGTGCTAATGTTACATTCTTACCATGTTTCATCAGGGTGGTATCCATAGTCATAGTTGTTGTTTGTTCTTGGAAATGTCCATGATGTGTTTCGACTGTGTGATTCTGCTGGGAATTCATCATTATAGAGTGTTCTGGGGTTAGCCCATAGATCCTGGCGCGTGTCCCTGCCGTTGGATGGGTAACACTGATTTGAGTACGTCCCATGGTATGATCGGGCCTTCCCAAAGTTTGTATGCCTAGGTGAGTGTCTAGTGTTGAAAGAGCCATCTCTCCATTATAAGTCTCTTGTGCGAGGACGGCGATAAGAGAGGTTTGTATTGTGTCTCTTTCTGTAGTCTCGTGGATAGGGGATCGTTTAATAAGCTCTTTGCTGTTTATTTTGGCATGACTGTAGTTTGGGATATTTTGTAGATAACCCAGGTTGTGTCCATTGTTTGCTCCCTCGAAATGGCTGGACAATTGTGCCTGTAGGCCATTGATTCAGTTTGTAAGGCACATTCAAATCCTTTCGATATCGTTATTGCGAAGGAGACCCAATTTGGTTTGCGAGAAAGCTCCTTAATCAAGACTTCTTCAGAGGGAATGCCTTGATTTGTCAATATATTACGTATCTCTCTCTCTCAAATGGGTTGCCAGATATGCAAATATATATCTGAGCTTTAACCCTTGCACTTGCATTATTGGGTTACTGTGGCTGTGAAGGAGAGGACTTCGATGGAATGTTCAGATTAGAGACTGCTTCTATTTTGCGTTTTCTGTTTTCTTCATTGTTTTGCAGCCTAAATCACAATTCCATAATTTCAAAACACAAGGTGCACCGAATACAATTTAACCATAGGAACATAAATTTGAAATATGTGTGTATTCGCAACCACTCAAAACTGGTGTACCTAAGTTTAGAGATGGTGTGTTTTTAAGTCAGGAGGCCATTACTTCAGAACATTTGGTTATATAACATTATATAAATAACAATCTTATTATTTTGAAATAACAAAATGAAGTATAACTAATACCATTTAAACCACAGACTTACTAATTTGGAACATATGTTGTAAATACAGCCATTTACAATACTTATCAATTCAAA
>JAXCGZ010005703.1:27500-67500 GCA_037179515.1 Halocaridina rubra | reverse complement strand
CCATTTTAGACTTAGTGATACTTATCATACCTGTCCTTAAAACTATGGATTGAGATAGCATTAACTACCTCCTCGCTTAGCCAATTCCAATTATCAACTACTCATACACTGAAAAAGTATTTCCTTACATCCTGCAAAGAAGTTTTCTTACGAAGCTTCAAACTATGACCTCTAGTTCTAGAGCCAGCCATATCAAAATATCGATCCCTATCCACTCTATCATAACCATGAAGGAATTTAAAGACTGTCACCATATTACCCCTCACTCTTCTAGCTTCGAGTGATGGTAAGTCTAATTCCCTCAGCCTCTCAACATAACTGAGATTGCGTATTTCTGGCACCAGTTTCGTGGCATGTCTTTGAACTTCTTCAAGCTTAGGTATGTGCTTTTTCAAGTGCGGATTCCAAAAGGGGGCTGCATATTCGAGTTTTGGCCTCACATAGGTTACATAGATATTTCTGAACATTTCCTTGTCCATGTGCCTGAAGGCTACCCTTACATTTGATTAGAATGCATATGCTGCCCTTACTATGCCATTTATATGTATTTCTGGAGACAAATCTGCCAGTATGTTTACTCCTAGATCTCTCTCATTTTCTGTCTCTTGAAGTTGTACTCCAGCCACCGAGTAGTCAAGCTTGGGCCTTCTTGCACTTGAACCCATTCTCATTACCTTACATTTTGAAGTACTGAATTTCATTAGCCACTTTTCTGACCACTCATGCAGATTATGTAGATCCTCCTGAAGTTCTCTACCATTGTTCTCGTTTTTTACTTTCTTCACAATCTTTGCATCATCTGCAAACATATTCATGAATGAATTTACAGACTCTGGTAGGTCATTTACATATACAAGGAACAAAAGTGGCCCTAAAACTGAACCCTGTGGAACTCCACTACTAAATCTTCTCCATTCAGACACTGAGTGTCTTACTCTAACCCTCTGTTCCCTTCCTTCTAAGTAAGTTTTTATCCATTCCAAAACATTTCCACCTATTTTCGCCATTGATTGCAGCTTCCTAAGTCTCCTATGTGGAACAGTGTCAAACGCTTTCTGGAAGTCTAGGAATATGCAATCTGCCCAGCCCTCTCTTTCCTGTAAGATTTGGCTTACCTCATCATAAAATTCTAATAAGTTTGTTACTGTTGATCTACCTTCTCTGAAGCCATGTTGCCTCACTGACAAAAAGTTGAAGGATTCCAAGTGAAGAGAGATATGTTTCCTTAGTAGTTTCTCCATAACTTTGCAAACTATGCTGGTCAAGGAAACTGGTCTATAGTTCAGAGCTGTATCCCTCCTTCCCTTTTTGAAGATAGGTATCACATTTGCTTGTTTCCAGCACCTTGGAATCTCCCCCGACTCCAGTGACTCCTTAAATATGATACTTAGTGCCACTGATATTGTGTTTGCGCATTTTTTAAGCACATGAGGGGATATGTCATCAGGACCTGTAGCTTTATGAACATCTAAATCCATCAGCACTTTGCATACCTCTGTGGCTGTAAGGTTGATGTTCTCTAATACCGGCCCTTGAGCTTCTATCACTGCAATCTGAGGGGGTGGGGTATTTTCTACTGTAAATACTGACTGAAACTCCTTGTTCAATTCTTTGCAGATCTCTTCATCCGTCTCAGTGATGCTTCCATCCGCTCTCTTTAGCCTTAAAACCTGTTCTTTTACCTTCAGTTTTCCTCTGATAAAGCTGTGGAAAAGTTTAGGATTTTCTTTAGCCTTCCTGGTGATGTCCCTCTCATAATCTCTCTCTGTCTCTCTCCTTTTACTTAGGTAGTCATTTCTTGCTCTTTTGTAGGTTTGCCAGGCATTTATGTTTTTTCCTCCTATACATTTTCCAGCATTTGTCTCTCCACTCCTTAGCTCTTTTACACCCATTATCGAACCATTTCTCTCTGGCATGAATTACACCTACTTTGGTGACTGGTATGCAGCAATCTACTATCATGTATGTATGTATGTATGTATGTATGTATATATGTATGTATGTATGCATATATGTATATATATATATTATATATATATATATATATATTATATATATATATATATATAAATATATATATATATATATATATATATATATATATATATATATATATATATATATATATATATATATATATATATATATATATATATATATATATATATATATATATATATTATATATATATATATATATATATATATATATATATATATATATATATTATATATATATATATATATATATTATATATATATATATATATATATATATATATATATATATATATATATATATATATATATATATATATATATATATATATATATATATATATATATATATATATATATATATATATATATGTAACCCGACTGGGACTCGAACCTAGGACTTATAATTACTAAGTCAAGGCGCTACCAACTACACACCAAAGAAGGTTTAAATGAATCCAACCTTATAGCCTATATCAGCTATACTTAGGAATGAACGCATTCTATCTGAATGCCACTCTGTTCATATTACAGATTCCCCAACCTCACTCGTGGCTTCATTTTCGCATTTAATTCAATTCCCAATCTCATTCGGGTCATACAATAACCAAATAAGCACATTACATATGCGAAAACATGAATCATTATTTATATCGACCGGGACTCGAACCTAGGACTTATAATTACTAAGTCAAGGCACTACCAACTACACACCACGGAAGGTTAAAAGGAATCCAACCTTATAGCTTATATCTGCTATACTTAGGAATGAATGCATTCTATCTGAATGCCATTATGTTCATATTACAGATTACACAACCGCACTCGTGGTTTCATTTTCTCATTTAATTCAATTCCCAATCTCATTCGGGTCATACAATAACCAAATATGCACATTACATATGTGAAAACATGAATCATTATTTACCCTAACTGGGACTCGAACCTAGGACTTATAATTACTAAGTCAAGGCGCTACCAACTACAGACCACAGAAGGTTAAAAGGAATCCAACCTTATAGCCTATATCTGCTATACTTAGGAAACTATTTGAATGCCACAATGTTCATATTACGGACTCCCCAACCTCACTCATGGCTTCATTTTTGCATTTAATTCAATTCTCAATCTCATTCGGGTCATACAATAACCAAATAAGCACATTAAATATGCGAAAACATGAATCATTATTTACCACGACCGGGACTCCAACCTAGGGCTTATAATTACTAAGTCAAGGCGCTACCAACTCCATGCCACAGAAGGTGAAAGGGAATCAAACGTTATAGCTTATATCTGCTATACTTAGGAATGAATGCATTCTATCTGAATGCCACTAAGTTCATATTACAGATTCCTCTACCTCACTCGTGGCTTCATTTTCGCATGGAATTCTATTCCCAATCTCATTCTGGTCATACAATAACCAAATAATCACTTTACTAATGTGACAACATGAATCATTATTTAACCCGACCGGGATTCGAACCTAGGACTTATAATTACTAAGTCAAGGTGCTACCAACTACACACCACAGAAGGTTAAAAGGAATCCAACCTTATAGTTATATCTGTTATACTTAGGAATGAAAGCATTCTATCTGAATGCCACTATGTTCATATTACAGATTCCCCAACCTCACTCGTGGCTTCATTTTCTCATTTAATTCAATTCCCAATCTCATTTGGGTCATACAATAACCAAATAAGCACATTACATATGTGAAAACATGAATCACATTTTACCCCAAACGGGACTCGAATCTAGGACTTTTATTACTAAGCCGAGGCGCTACCAACTACAGACCACAGAAGGTTAAAAGGAATCCAGCCTTATAGCTTATATCTGCTATACTTAGGAATGAATGCATTCTATCTGAATGCCATTATAAATTATTACAGATTCCCCAACCTCACTCCTGGCTTCATTTTCGCATTTAATTCAATTCTCAATCTCATTTGGGTCATACAATAACCAAATATGCACATTATATATGTGAAAACATGAATCATTATTTACCCTAACAAGGACTTGAACCTAGGATTTATAATTACTAAGTAAGGCGATGCCAACTACACACCACAGAAGGTTAAAAGGAATCCGACCTTATAGCTTATATCTGCTATACTTAGGAATGAACTCATTCCATCTGAAAGTCACTATGTTCATATTTCAGATTCCCCAACCTCACTCGTGGCTTCATTTTCTCATTTAATTCAATTCCCAATCTCATTCGGGTCATACAATAACCAAATAAGCACATAACATGTGTGAAAACATGAATCATTATTTACCCTGACGGGGACTGGAACCTAGGACTTATAATTACTAAGTCAAGGTGCTACCAACTACATACCACAAAAGGTTAAAAGGAATCCTACCTTATAGCTTATATCTGCTATACTTAGGAATTTATGCATTCTCTCTGAATGCCACTCTGTTCATATTACAGATTCCCCAACCTCACTCGTGGCTTCATTTTCTCATTTAATTCAATTCCAAATCTCATTTGGGGCATACAGTAACCAAATAAGCACATTACATATGTGAAAACATGATTCACTATTTACCCAAACCGGGTCTTGAACCTAGGTCTTATAATTGCTAAGTCAAGGCACTACCAACTACACACCACAGAAGATTAAAAGGAATCCAGCCTTACAGCGTATATCTGCTATACATAGGAATGAACGCATTCTATCCAAATGCCACTGTGTTCATGACCCGAATGAGGTTGTGAATTGAATTAAATGCGAAAATGAAGCCACGAGTGAGGTTGAGGAATCTGTAATATGAACATAGTGGTATTCAGATAGAATGCATTCATTCTTAAGTATAGCAGATATTAGTTATAAGGTTGGATTCCTTTTAACCTTCTGTGGTGTGTAGTTGGTAGCACCTTGACTTAGGAATTATGAGTTCTAGGTTCGAGTCCCGGTCGTGGTAAATAATGATTCATGTGTTCACATATGTAATGTGCTTATTTGGTTATTGTGTGACCCGAATGAGATTGGGAATTGAATTAAATGCAAAAATGAAGCCACCAGTGAGGTTGGGGAATCTTTTATATGAAAATAGTGGCATTCAGATAAAATGCGTTCATTCCTGAGTATAGCAGAAATAAGCTATAAGGTTGGATACCTCTTAACCTTCTGTATTGTGTTGTTGGTAGTGCCTTGACGTAGCAATTATAAGTTCTAGGTTTGAGTCCCGGTCGGGGTAAATAATGATTCATGTTTTCACATATGCAATGAGCTTATTTGGTTATTGTATGACCCAAATGAGATTGGGAATTGAATTAAATGCGAAAATGAAGCCACGAGTGAGCTTGGGGAATCTGTAATATAAACATCGTGGCATTCAGATAGAATGCGTTCATTCCTATGTATAGCAGATATAAGCTATAAGGTTGGATTCCTTTTAACCTTCTTTAGTGTGTAGTTGGAAGCACCTTAAGTTAGTAATTATAAGTCCTAGTTTCAAGTCCTGATCGGGGTAAATAATGATTCATGTTTTCACATGTGCAATGTGCTTATTTGGTTATTGTATGACCCGAATGAGATTGGAAATTGAATTAAATGCGAAAATGAAGCCACGAGTGAGGTTGTGGAATCTGTAATATGAACATAGTGGCATTCAGATAGAATGCATTCATTCTTAAGTATAGCAGATGTAAGCTAAAAGGTTGGCTTCCTTTTAACTTTCTGTGGCGCGTAGCTGGTACCGCCCTGACTTAGTAATTATGAGTCCTAGGTTCGAGTCCCAGTCAGGGTAAATAATGATTCATGTTTTCACATATATAATGTGCTTATTTGGTTATTGTATGACCCAAATATGATTTGGAATTGAATTAAATGCGAAAATGAAGCCACGAGTGAGGTTGGGGAATCTGTAATATGAACAGATAGAATGCGTTCATTTCTAAGTATAGCAGATATAAGCTATAAGGTTGGATTCCTTTAAACCTTCTGTGGTGTGTAGTTGGTAGAGCCTTGACTTAGTATGATAAGTCCTAGGTTGGAGTCCTTGTTGGGGTAAATAATGATCCATGTGTTCACATATGCAATGTGCTTGCTTGGTTACTGTAAGACCCGAATGAGATTGGGAATTGAATTAAATGCGAAAATGAAGACACGAGTGAGGTTGGGGAATCTGTAATAAGAACACAGTGGCATTCAGTTAGAATGCGTTCATTCCTAAGTATTGCAGATATAAGCTATAATGTTGGATTCCTTTTAACCTTCTGTGGTGTGTAGTTGGTAGCACCTTGACCTAGTAACTATAAGTCCTAGGTTCGAGTCCCAGTTGCGGTAAATAATGATTCATGTTTTCACATATGTAATGTGCTTATTTGGTTATTGTATGACCCGAATGAGATTGTGAATTGAATTAAATGCGAAAAAGAAGCCACGAGTGAGGTTGCAGAATCTGTAATATAAACATCGTGGCATTCAGATAGAATACGTTCATTCCTAAGTATAGCAGATATAAGCTATAAGGTTTGATTCCTTTTAACCTTCTGTGGTGTGTAGTTGGTTGCATCTTGACTTAGTAATTATAAGTCCTATGTTCAAGTCCCGGTCGGGGTAAATAATAATTCATGTTTTCACATATGTAATGTGCTTATTTGGTTATTGTATGTTCCGAATGAGATTGGAAATTGAATTAAATGCTAAAATGAAGCCATGAGTGAGGTTGAGGAATCTGTAATATGAACATAGTGGTATTCAGATAGAATGCATTCATTCTTAAGTATAGCAGATATTAGCTATAAGGTTGGATTCCTTTTAACCTTCTCTGGTGTGTAGTTGGTAGCACCTTTACTTAGTAATTATAAGTCCTAGGTTCGAGTCCCGGTCGTAGTAAATAATGATTCATGTGTTCACATATGTAATGTGCTTATTTGGTTATTGTGGGACCCGAATGAGATTGGGAATTGAATTAAATGCGAAAATGAAGCCACGGGTGAGGTTGGGGAACCATTAATATGAAAATAGTGGCATTCAGATAGAATGCGTTCATTCCTGAGTATAACAGATAAAAGCTATAAGGTTGGATTCCTCTTAACCTTATGTATTGTGTTGTTGGTAGTGCCTTGGCTTAGTAATAATAAGTTCTAGGTTCGAGACTCGGTCGGGGTAAATAATGATTCATGTTTTCACATATGCAATGAGCTTATTTGGTAATTGTATGACCTAAATGAGATTGGGAATTGAATTAAATGCAAAAATGAAGCCACGAGTGAGGTTGGGGAATCTGTAATATAAACATCGTGGCATTCAGATAGAATGCGTTCATTCCTATGTATAGCAGATATAAGCTATTAGGTTGGATTCCTTTTAACCTTCTGTAGTTTGTAGTTGGAAGCGCCTTGTATTAGTAATTATAAGTCCTAGTTTCAAGTCCCGGTCGGGGTAAATAATGATTCATGTTTTCACATGTGTAATGTGCTTATTTGGTTATTGTATGACCCGAATGAGATTGGAAATTGAATTAAATGCAAAAATGAAGCCACAAGTGAGGTTGTGGAATCTGTAATATGAACATAGTGGCATTCAGATAGAATGCGTTCATTCTTAAGTATAGCAGATGTAAGCTAAAAGATTGGATTCCTTTTAACCTTCTGTGGCGCGTAGTTGGTACTGCCTTGATTTAGTAATTATGAGGCCTAGGTTCGAGTCCCAGTCAGGGTAAATGAAATGATTCATGTTTTCACATATGTAATGTGCTTATTTGGTTATTGTATGACCCAAATGAATGAGATTGGGAATTGAATTAAATGCAAAAGTGAAGTCACGAGTGAGGTTGGGGAATCTGTAATATGAACATAGTGGCATTCAGATAGAATGCGTTCATTCCCAAGTTTAGCAGATATAAGCTATAAGGTTGTATTCCTTTAAACCTTCTGTGGTGTGTAGTTGGTAGCGCCTTGACATTGTATTATAAGTCGTAGGTTGGAGTCCCGGTCGGGGTAAATAATGATTCATGGTTTCACATATGCAATGTGCTTATTTGGTTACTGTATGACCAGAATGAGCTTGGGAATTGAATTAAATGCGAAAATGAAGACACGAGTGAGGTTGGGGAATCTGTAATAAGAACACTGTGGCATTCAGATAGAATGCGTTCATTCCTAAGTATAGGAGATATAAGCTATAAGGTTGGATTCCTTTTAACCTTCTGTGGTGTGCAGTTGGTAGCACCTTGACCTAGTAACTATAAGTCCTAGGTTCGAGTCCCAGTTGCGGTAAATAATGATTCATGTTTTCACATATGTAATGTGCTTATTTGGTCATTGTATGACCCGAATGAGAATGTGAATTGATGTAAATGCGAAAATGAAGCCACGAGTGATGTTGCGGAATATGTAATATGAACATTGTAGCATCCAGATAGAATGCGATCATTCCTAATTATAGCAGATATTAAGCTATAAGGTTGAATTCCTTTTAACCATTTGTATTGTGTAGTTGGTAGCGCCTTGACTTAGTAATTATAAGTCCTAGATTCGAATCCCAGTCGCAGTAAATAATGATTCATTTTTTCATATATGTAATGTGCTTATTTGGTTATTGGATGACCCGAATGAGATTGGGAATTTAATTAAATGCGAAAATGAAGCCACGAGTGAGGTTGGGGAATCTGTAACATGAACATAGTGGCATTCAGATAGAATACTTTCATTCTTTAGTATAGTAGATATATGCTATAAGGTTGGATTCCTTTTAACCTTTTGTGGTGTGTAGTTAGTACCGCCTTGACTTAGTAATTATGAGTCCTAGGTTCGAGTCCCAGTCGCGGTAAACAATGATTCATGTGTTCATATATGTAATGTGCTTATTTGGTTATTGTATGACCCAAATGAGATTGGGAATTGAATTAATTGCGAAAATGAAGCCACGAGTGAGGTTGGGGAATTGGTAATATGAACATAGTGGCATTCAGATAGAATGCGTTCATTCCTAAGTATAGCAGATATAAGCTATAAGGTTGGATTCCTTTTAACCATCTGTGGTGTGTAGTTGGTACCACCCTTACTTAGTATTATAAGTCCTAGGTTGGAGTCCCGGTTGGGGTAAATAATGATTCATGTTTTCACATATGCAATGTGCCTATTTGGTTACTGTATGACCCGAATAAGATTGGGAATTGAATTAAATGCGAAAATGAGGCCACGAGTGAGATTGGGGAATCTGTATTATGAACATAGTTGCATTCAGATAGAATGCGTTCATTTCTAAGTATAGCAGATATAAGCTATAAGGTTGGATTCCTTTTAATCTTTTGTATTGTGTAGTTGGTAGAGCCTTGACATAGTAATTATAAGTCCTAGTTTCAAGTCCCGGTCGGGGTAAATAATGATTCATGTTTTCACATGTGTAATGTGCTTATTTGGTTATTGTATGACCCGATTGAGATTGGGAATTGAATTAAATGCAAAAATGAAGCCACGAGTGAAGTTCGGGAATCTGTAATATAAACATAGTGGCATTCAGATAGAATGCGTTCATTCATAAGTATAGCAGACATAAGCTATAAGGTTGGATTCCTTTTAATCGTTTGTGGTATGTAGTTGGTAGAGCCTTGACTTAGTATTTATAAGTCCTAGGTTCAAGTCCCACTCAGGATAAATTATGATTCATATTTTCACACATGTTATGTGCTAATTTGGTTATTGTATGACCCGAATGAGATTGGGAATTGAATTAAATGCGAAAATGAAGCCACGATTGATTTTGGGGAATCTGTAATATGAACATAGTGGCATTCAGATAGAAATGCGTTCATTCTTAAGTATAGCAGATATAAACTATAATGTTGAATTACTTTTAACCTTTTGTGGTGTGTAGTTGGTACCGCCTTGACTTAGTAATTATGAGTCCTAGGTTCGAGTTCCAGTCGCGGTAAATAATGATTCATGTTTTCACATATGTAATGTGCTTATTTGGTTATTGCATGACCCAAATGAGATTCTGAATTGAATTAAATGCGAAAATGAAGCCTTGAGTGAGGTTGGGGAATCGGTAATATGAACACAGTGGCATTCAGATAGAATGCGTTCATTCCTAAGTATAGCAGATATAAGCTATAAGGTTGGATTCCTTTTAACCTTCAGTGTGTGTAGTTGGTACCGCCTTGACTTAGTATTTTATGTCCTAGGTTGAAGTTCCGGTTGAGGTAAACAATGATTCATGTTTTCACATATGCAATGTGCATATTTGGTTACTGTATGACCCGAATGAGATTGGGAATTGAATTAAATGCGAAAATGAAGCCACGAGTGAGGTTGGGGAATCTGTATTATGAACATAGCTGCATTCAGATAGCATGCGTTCTTTCCTAAGTATAGCAGATATAAGCTATAAGGTTGGATTCCTTTTAACCTTCAGTGTGTGTAGTTGGTACCGCCTTGACTTAGTATTATATGTCCTAGGTTGAAGTTCCGATTGAGGTAAACAATGATTCATGTTTTCACATATTCAATGTGCTTATTTGGTTACTGTATGACCCGAATGAGATTGGGAATTGAATTAAATGCGAAAATGAAGCCACGAGTGAGGTTGGGGAATCTGTATTATGAACATAGTTGCATTCAAATAAAATGCGTTCTTTCCTAAGTATAGCAGATATAAGCTATAAGGTTGGATTCCTTTTAACCTTTAGTATTGTGTAGTTGGTAGCGCCTTGACTTAGTAATTATAAGTCCTAGGTTCGAGTCACGGTCGGGGTAAATAATGATTCATGTTTTCACATATGTAATGTGCTTATTCGGTTATTGTATGACCCGAATGAGATTGGGAATTGAATTAAATGTGAACATGAAGCCACGAGTGAAGTTGGGGAATATGTAATATAAACATAGTGGCATTCAGATAGAATGCGTTCATTCTTAAGTATAGCAGATATAAGCTATAAGGTTGGATTCCTTTTAATCTTTTGTGGTGTGTAGTTGGTACTGCATTGACTTAGTAATTATAAGTCCTAGGTTCAAGTCCCACTCGGGATAAATAATGATTCATGTTTTCACACATGTTATGTGCTTATTTGGTTATTGTATGACTCTAATGAGATTGGGAATTAAATTAAATGCGAAAATGAAGCCAAGAGTTAGGTTGGCGAATCTGTAATATGAACATAGTGGCATTCAGATAGAAATGTGTTCATTCTTAAGTATAGCCGATATATGCTATAAGGTTGGATTCCTTTTAACCTTCTGTGGTGTGTAGTTGGTACCGCCTTGACTTAGTAATTATAAGTCCTAGGTTCGAGTCCCAGTTGGGGTAAATAATGATTCATGTTTTCACATATGTAATGTGCTTATTTGGTTATTGTACGACCCAAATGAGAATGGGAATTGAATTAAATGCGAAAATGAAGCCATGAGTGAGGTTGGGGACTCTGTAATATGAACATATTGGCATTCAGATAGAATGCATTCTTTCCTAAGTATAGCAGATATAAGCTATAAATTTGGATCCCATTAACTTTCTGTGGTGTGTAGTTGGTAGCGACTTGACTTAGTAATTATAAGTCCTAGGTTCACGTCCCAGTCGGGGTAAATAATGATTCATGTTTTCACATGTGTACTGTGCTTATTTGGTTATTGTATGGCCCGAATGAGATTGTGAATTGAATTAAATGCGAAAATGAAGCCACGAGTGAGGTTGGGGAATCTGTAATATGAACATAGTGGCATGCAGATAGAATGCGTTCATTCCTAAGTATAGCAGATATAAGCTATAAGGTTGGATTCCTTTTAAACATCTGTGGTGTGTAGTTGGTAGTACCTTGACTTAGTAATTATAAGTCCTAGGTTGGAGTCCCGGTCGGGGTAAATAATGATTCATGTTTTCACATATGTAATGTGCTTATTTGGTTATTGTATGACCCGAATGAGATTGAGAATTGAATTAAATGCGAAAATGAAGCCACGAGTGAGGTTGGGGAATCTATAATATGAACATAGTGGCATTCAGATAGAATGTGTTCAATCCTAAGTATAGCAGATATAAGCTATTAGGTTTGATTCCATTTAACCTTCTCTGGTGTGTAGTTAGTAGTACCTTGACTTAGTAATTATAAGTCCTAGGTTCGAGTCCCGGTCGGTGTAAATAATGATTCATGTTTTCACATACGTAATGTGTTTATTTGGTTAAATATATACAGTGTTACCCCAGATATTCGCGCTTTCTGATTCGCTTTCTCACTCTATTGCGGTTTTTTTTTTATAAATTATTATTTTATTTCATGTGTATATGCAAAAATATTAAAATATTAAAAAAAAATTCTCAGTATTTTCATATTTTTTTTTATTGAAAAAACATATTTCACTATCTGATTGATAAAAAAAATTATATCCCAGCCTACGAATAATAAAACAGAAAAAAATAGTAAAAAACATAAATGTAGACAGATAGATAGATACGTTTATTGACCACCTCTTTTGAAAAGTACAGTATAAACTTTACAAAAGGAATATTTGGTTCAAATTACAGTGAATAAATACAAAAGATTTTGCACAATCATCAAATAAGTAGATGAATTTTAAATTAATATACATTGTACTAATAACAGAATGATATACGTACGTTCAGTTTAACTCACAGTATTGCATCATATGAAATAGTGTTCGATAGCGTACAATGCATTGGGGTCACAGCTACCTGAGCTAGCATATATATTTATATTTCCAGTAGTTTCATGATTTTATTGATAAAAAAACGTATTTATTAGCCTAAGAATAATAAAACAGTAAAAAATAGTAAAAAACATAAATACTAACAGTATTGCAACGTGTAAAATACGATACCGCTATCAGCGATTTGGACAGAGACTCGTTCAGTCTAACTCACGTTTTGCTTGTGTTCGATGGCGTACAATGTATTGGGGTCGAAGCTACGTGAGCTTGCATATATATTTATATTTCCAGTAGTTTCATGTTTTTATTGATAAAAAAAACGTATTTCTTAGCCTAAGAATAATATAACAGTAAAAATTAGTAAAAAACATAAATACTAACAGCATTGCAACATGCAAAATATGATACCGCTATCAGCGTTTCGGACAAAGGCTTCCACTATCTTCCATTGTCTCGTCTCACTCGTGTGCGCCATTCATGTTGTGCTTATTATTATTAATATGTTTTACTTGTGATTTTTTTACTCTCATATTTTAACCTTTGCAATGCCTCGCAAGCATCCTTCATCTTCTAAGGCTTCTTGTAGTGAGCCTAAGCGGCAAAGGAAAATGTTAACCATTGTAGATATAGTGAAACTCTTAGATATGTTGAAAGAGGGAAAAATGTTTGTGGATGTCGGCCGCTATTTTACGTAAACGTAAAAATTATTGTAAAATATGGATTCTATTAATGTCAAGTCATCATCACTTCATTCATGGTAAGTTTTCCTCTCACTTTCATAAAAAAATTACGTTGCTTGCTGTTATTCATAATGTAAAGGGTGTTTTTTTAACAGTACAGGGAGCGTTTATACCGTGTAAACGTAAAAAATACATTAAAATATCTATGTACATATAGGCTGATCTCTACACCACGGATTCCCGGGTTCGCGCCGGGTCCCGGAACCGAACTGCCGCGACAAGTGATGCAACACTGTATATATATATATATATATATATATATATATATATATATATATATATATATATATATATATATATATATATATATATATATATATATATATTATATATATATATATATATATATATATATATATATATATATATATATATATATATAGTCATTTAAAACATTTGCGTATTAGTTCAAAACATAAGGTATGATAGTAATGTTAAAAGAAGTAGCAGAACAAAGGTAATAATAATTTTGAATAGTTTATGCTAATAATTTTATACCTTTTTAATATAAAATAAATGTATATAAACCTGTAATCAAGTTATGAGCAAAGTTTCTGTATAAAAATGATCACATACATACAGTCAAGAAACGTAAGGATATGCTTGCAGGAGAGGTCCAGCCAGAACCCTAGTAAATGGGTTATCAATATGCGTGGTTATGGTGTAAGTGGGTGAAAGAAGGAGGAGATAAGAATATGATTGTGGAGAGAAAGATGAATATTCTGCAATAAGCGTAGCTAGGATGAGAGGGAATGGTTAGGTGACATTAGAGGTGTGGTAGGGAGGCTGTCTGGAGGTGAGGAGGGACGAGTAAGAGCGAGGGTGGCTCTGTTGGTAAGTGAAGAGATGAGTAGGTGTATGGTGGATCTGTTGGTAAGTGAAGAGATGAGTAGGTGTATGGTGGAATTAAGGAAGTATTATCTCTAATTATAGTGGCTTAAATGAGACTGGGAAGATAGGTTTGGGCACTTGTGAGCGTATATGAGCCTGCAGTGAATGAAGTGAGCAAAAAAGAGAAGAATTTTAGATGAAATTGAACGAGTGTGTGGAAGACTTGAGAATGAATGTGAATATGGTGTTGATGGGATATTTGAATGATAGAGTAGGGAATCAGCCAGGATGGTGTGATTGGAAAGTATGGAGTACCTGGTAGGAAGGAGAGTATAGAGAAAATGATAGAATTGTGTATTGAGAGAGATTGAGATGTTAACTGTAAATACTGTATTTAAGAAGATGGATGTGGAAAAGTATACATGGGTCAGAGTAGATAATGGCAGAGTACTTGACAGAGCATTAATGAATTATGTTGTGGTGGACAGGAGGATTTGAGTGAGAGTGGGAGAAAAGTAGAGAAAGAGGAGAAGCGAGAGAAGAAGAGAGGTGCTAATAGTGTGTGAACTGAATATGAAAGAGAAAGACAGTGAGTATAATGCCAGTCTGAGGAATGTGTGGAATGTAGTGAAAGAGAAAGTGGAGGAAGGAGTGGAAAAAGAATGGGGCTGCTTCAAGGAGGAAGTTATGAAGTGTGCAGAGGCAGTGTGTGGAAGGAGACTAACAGGTGGAAGTAAAATGAATAGTAGTGAATATTATAGAGCAGGTGAGTGCTGTAGTAGCTGAAAAGAAGCAGACATTATAGTACCGTAGCAGGTAGGAAATGTAGAGGCCTATGAATTGCATAATGCAAAGAGGAGGTTAGCGAAGGTGTGGTGAGGGAGGCAAAGAAAGAAGAGGATATATGGTGAGGTAAATGCTTGTCTGAGAATTTTATAAAGAAATAAAAAGATGTTTTGGAAGGAAGTGAAAAAAGTGAGGAAAGGTGAGTCTGGTAGGGAGGAGAGGGTGAAAGGAGCAGATGGGCAATTGCCAGCAGACCAAATAAAGGTGAAAGAGATGAGCTGAGTATTCCAAGGAACTGCTAAATGAGGATGATGATGATAGAGAGGCAGAGATTGTTACTGTGGGAAATGAATGTAAAATACCAATGATAGGTGATGAGAATGGCAGAGAAATAACGAAAGAGGAGGTGCATTTGGCATTGAGAGCAATGAAAGCAGGTAATGCACCAGGGAAAAATGAGTGTCTTGTTGAATGCTCGTCAATAGGTGGGGAGGCATTAGTTAAATGGATGGATAGGTTGTTGAATATATGCTTTAGGAAAGGGAGGATCATAATTGATTGGATGAGTGCATGTGAGATTCCACTTTATGAAGGGAAAGGAAATATGTATAAGTGCTTTAAAGGGACTATTTTTGGTTAGTGTAGTTGGTAAGGTATATGGAAGAGTGTTTATCGAGAGACTTAGGAAAGGTATTGATAGATTGACTGGGGAAGAACAGTGTGGGTTGAAAAGAGGAAAAAGATGTGTAAATTAGGTGTTTGTCGTAAGACTGGTGTGTAAGATTTCTTAGAAAGAGGTAGAGATACTATTTGGACTTTTATGGACTTGGAGAGAGCATATGACAGGGTTAATAGAGAGGAGTGTGGAGTGTTGCGATTGTATGGAATAAGTTGAAGTTTGTTGAATGCTGTGAAAAGTTTTTACATGAATAGTAGAACATGTGTGAGAGTCTGGAATGGTATGAGTGATTGGTTTGAGGTGAATGTAGAATTACGTCAAGGTTGTGTATTGTCGCCATGGTTGCTTAGTGTGAATATTGATGGAGTGGTAAGGGAAGTAAATGGAAGAGTATTAAAAAAGGCGTGGAATAAGTGGGTGAGTATGGTAGGTTGTGGAAACTGAATCAGCTGCTGTTCATGGATGATACTGTACTGGTGCCTCATACTGAGAATGAACTGAAACATTTGGTGACTGAGTTTGTTACGGTGTGTGAAAGAAGGAAGTTTCAGGTAAATGTTGGTAAAAGTAAAGTCATGAGAAGCACGAGGAGTGTTAATGTTGGCAGGTTGAATCTAGGAGTGAATGGGGAGTTGCCTGAAAAAGTTGAGAGTTTTAAGTATCTGGGGTTGCATCTATCAAGGAGTGGACGAGGGGATGCAGAGGTAAGTCGAAAAGTGTAATGAGAAATAGGTATTTGGGAATGAATGCAAAGAGAAGGATATATGAAGGTGTGATTGCGCCGACAGCCTTGGAATGCAAGATAGGATGAAAGGAACAAATCGAAGGTAATGGAGATGAGGTGATTGAGAAGTATGATTGGTGTCAATAGAAAAGGTCGAGTAAGAAATAAGGATGTCAAGCAGAGAACGAGTGTTAAGAGGAAGCTGTCGGATAGGTTAGATCAGAGAGTACTGAGTTGGTTTGGATGCATGGAATGGATTAGTGATGAATGAATAGTGAAGAGAGTGTGGAGTGCAGAAGTGACTGGAATTAGGCCAAGAGGATCTAGAATGAGATGGACGGATGGGATGAAAAGGCCTTTGAATGCACATGGAATGTCAATGGAGGGAAGAAAGCGTGCAAGATATAGGAATGAGTGGAGGAAAATTGTGTATGGGTGACACGGGCCAAAGGGATTCTCGCACCTGCTAGCTCAGTGAACTGTGGTAACGGATGTGAAGAGAGTCATCATGTAATGAAACGGTGGGAGTAATCCAGCTGTAGCTATCGGGCCTTATTGTAGAATATCCATGTCTGATTACCTTGTGGGTGACTCAAACAGGTTGGAAGGAGGGGGAAATGAGTCAACCCTTTACTCCCAAGGAGCTCATAGGAGTAGTTGAGGTATGTGTGGATCGTGGTGAATGTGTGCTTCTTGGCTCGGTCACCCCCCTTACAAGGGTGAATGAGGCCATGTATATTTTTGTGTACATACTACTTTTTCAAAAGGCAGATCAGTATCTTAACAATGGTCAATATTAATGAATAACTGTGCAACTGTCAAATGCTCAGACAATCCATACATGAAATTACGATTCTTACTGCAACTAAGGGAACGAAGCCATCACAGAAGGTCTGGGTGTAACCAACGATAGATACACAGATAATAATTCCCTCCTGTATTAGGTAATCGATTGGAGCTCCCAAATCCAGTTCTCCCTCGATTAGAGAAATGGCTACTTGACAAGTAACGCATGCAGCTATCACTGGAAAATAAGGAGAAAATTAACTTTTTTCTTCAATAATAGGTATAAAATACGTAGAGATGGAAATCTTTATTCCATGGATTGGAAACTGAATACACCAAAGTTGTCATCCACAGATGAGACGTCCGCAAATTCTCTGTGCAGTAACGGTATCTGAAAATAAAATATTATTTCTGCATATGCTATGAAATATAAATAAGATTACTAATTGTGAAGGTACAGTTTTCTTTACTAGCCAGTGATAGAACTTTGGTCAGCTTAAGAACTCCTTCAAAACTCAGTGGGTCGGGGTCTTGCTCACACTAAGAAGATTAAATGTCCAACTCTTCAATGTGGTTAGAATAGTTACTCTTTGCATAAACCCTTTGCAGCTGGAGAAAGGTAGGAAAGTGACATTCCTTATGTACAGGCAGCCAATGTCAGCTAAGGGAAGTCAATGAATACACAAATAGAAGGGAGGGGTTAATGGCAGGTAAGCATACTCACAGCTCAGGTTTATATAAAGACAATAATGCTGTTCCTTGTCCTCTAAAGCATGACCTTAATGTATTAGGAAAAAAGGCTAAGATAGCAAAGGTGCATTACGTAAATAACTGACTAAGCCTGTCATCCGAATGCTTTATAAGCATCTGAAAAAAATAACACCTAAAGAATAATTCAATAACATTCCTGGTGAATCATGCCATTTATTGTATTCCAACAACATTTTGAACACTATATATAATTATAAGATTGACATTTAGAATATTAACAAAGGGTTTATCTGTAATTAAGTTTATGCTCTTGTCAATGCCCCATGATAATTGTGGGGAACTTCTTTGTTGTAAATGTTAAGGATTTTTATTTTTCGTTTCCTAAGGTTTATCTTTGCCGCAATGACGTAGACTAATTTCTCTCTTTGTCCTGAAGAATTGCGTCACATCACAAAAAATACAGATCCTTCTGGTCTATATTTTCAAAGGTGATGCTCTGTAAGTACTTGTACTTATAAACATATGCTAGGACATTTGTCGTATCTTATGCTACTACTACTACTACTACTACTACTACTACTACTACTACTACTACTACTACTACTACTACTACTAATAATAATAATAATAATAATAATAACAACAACAACAACAACAACAACAACAACAACAACAACAACAACAACAACAACAACAGCAGCAGCAGCAACAACAACAACAACAACAAAAGCAATAATAATAATAATAATGATAATAATAATAATAATAATAATAATAATAATAATAATAATAATAATAATAATAATAATAATAATAACAATAATAATAATAATAATAATAATAATAATAATATTAATAATAATAATAATAATAATAACAATAATAATAATAATAATAATAATAATAATAATAATAATAATAATAATAATAATAATAATAATAATAATAATAATGATTATTATTATTATTATTATTATTATTATTATTATTATTATTATTGTTATTATTATCATAATTCTTCTTCTTCTTCTTCTTCTTCTTCTTCTTCTTCTTCTTCTTCTTCTTCTTCTTCTTCTTCTTCTTCTTCTTTTCATTATTATAATTATTATTATTATTATTATTATTATTATTATTATTATTATTATTATTATTATTATTATTATTATTATTATTATTATTATTATTATTATTATTATTATATTGCAATATTCATATCATCCAACCTAAATCCCCCAGTTCTATCCTATCAAGTTCCACCCAACTGAATGGAACTATCTGTGACACATGAAAGTCTCCTCCTTATAAAAAAAAAAAAAATCATACCTTTAGTTTCATCTTCAGGCGGGAGGATGTCCTCGGGTCCCATAGCTGAGCCATGAAGACGTGCCTGCAGAGGGTTGTTACCCGCTAGGGTAGCCTCTGAAGGTAACGCCTCTGATGTATAACACCCCAAGAACAGGAATGTCGCCAATATTATTTCCACACCTGGAAGAGATAGGAATACCTGTCACAAGGAGCTTCCATCAGGCCTCAATCCAGGTAAAGTATTGAGTTACATTCGGGGACCTATCAATTTCCTTCAAGTCCTGAGGAATATCTGTAAATATTTATATTTACAGTTGTTTACATACAGAAAGCATGTCACATAGATAGCAATACTAGATAGCATCATTGATGTATATCACAAAACTGTAAGCAGGTTTCGAGCAAGCTTCAGTATAATTCTAAATTACAGCCTACATATGAACCTAAAGTTGTATATACATATACATACTTACATACATACGTACATACATACATACATACATACATACATACACACACACATAAATACATACATACATACATACATACATACACACACAAACACACACACATATATTTATATATATATATATATATATATATATATATATATATATATATATATATATATATATATATTATCAAATAAGCACATTACATATGTGAAAACATGAATCATTTTTTTTTTTTACCCCGACCGGGACTCGAACCTAGGACTTATGATTACTAAGTCAAGGCGCTACCACTACACCACAGAAGGTTAAAAGGAATCCAACCTTATAGCTTATATCTGCTATACTTAGGAATGAACGCATTCTAACTGAATGCCACTATGTTCATAATACAGATTCCCCAACCACATTCGTGGCTTCATTTTAGCGTTTAATTCAATTCCCAATCTCATTCGGGCATGAAATTATCAAATAAGCACATTACATATGTGAAAACATGAATATTTTTTTACCCCGACCGGGACTCGAACCTAGGACTTATGATTACTAAGTCAAGGCGCTACCACTACACCACAGAAGGTTAAAAGGAATCCAACCTTATAGCTTATATCTGCTATACTTAGGAATGAACGCATTCTAACTGAATGCCACTATGTTCATATTACAGATTCCCCAACCTCACTCGTGGCTTCATTTTAGCGTTTAATTCAATTCCCAATCTCATTCGGGCATGAAATTATCAAATAAGCACATTACATATGTGAAAACATGAATCATTTTTTTACCCCCGACTGGGACTCGAACCTAGGACTTATGATTACTAAGTCAAGGCGCTACCACTACACCACAGAAGGTTAAAAGGAATCCAACCTTATAGCTTATATCTGCTATACTTAGGAATGAACGTATTCTAACTGAATGCCACTATGTTCATATTACAGATTCCCCAACCTCACTCGTGGCTTCATTTTAGCATTTAATTCAATTCCCAATCTCATTCGGGCATGAAATAATCAAATAAGCACATTATGTAATGTGCTTATTTGATAATTTCATGCCCGAATGAGATTGGGAATTGAATTAAACGCTAAAATGAAGCCACGAGTGAGGTTGGGGAATCTGTAATATGAACATAGTGGCATTCAGTTAGAATGCGTTCATTCCTAAGTATAGCAGATATAAGCTATAAGGTTGGATTCCTTTTAACCTTCTGTGGTGTAGTGGTAGCGCCTTGACTTAGTAATCATAAGTCCTAGGTTCGAGTCCCAGTCGGGGTAAAAAAATGATTCATGTTTTCACATATGTAATGTGCTTATTTGATAATTTCATGCCCGAATGAGATTGGGAATTGAATTAAACGCTAAAATGAAGCCACGAGTGAGGTTGGGGAATCTGTAATATGAACATAGTGGCATTCAGTTAGAATGCATTCATTCCTAAGTATAGCAGATATAAGCTATAAGGTTGGATTCCTTTTAACCTTCTGTGGTGTAGTGGTAGCGCCTTGACTTAGTAATCATAAGTCCTAGGTTCGAGTCCCGGTCGGGGTAAAAAAATGATTCATGTTTTCACATATGTAATGTGCTTATTTGATAATTTCATGCCCGAATGAGATTGGGAATTGAATTAAACGCTAAAATGAAGCCACAAGTGAGGTTGGGGAATCTGTAATATGAACATAGTGGCATTCATTTAGAATGCGTTCATTCCTAAGTATAGCAGATATAAGCTATAAGGTTGGATTCCTTTTAACCTTCTGTGGTGTATTGGTAGCGCCTTGACTTAGTAATCATAAGTCCTAGGTTCGAGTCCCGGTCGGGGTAAAAAAAAATGATTCATGTTTTCACATATGTAATGTGCTTATTTGATAATTTCATGCCCGAATGAGATTGGGAATTGAATTAAATGCTAAAATGAAGCCACGAGTGAGGTTGGGGAATCTGTAATATGAACATAGTGGCATTCAGTTAGAATGCGTTCATTCCTAAGTATAGCAGATATAAGCTATAAGGTTGGATTCCTTTTAACCTTCTGTGGTGTAGTGGTAGCGCCTTGACTTAGTAATCATAAGTCCTAGGTTCGAGTCCCAGTCGGGGTAAAAAAATGATTCATGTTTTCACATATGTAATGTGCTTATTTGATAATTTCATGCCCGAATGAGATTGGGAATTGAATTAAACGCTAAAATGAAGCCACGAGTGAGGTTGGGGAATCTGTAATATGAACATAGTGGCATTCAGTTAGAATGCGTTCATTCCTAAGTATAGCAGATATAAGCTATAAGGTTGGATTCCTTTTAACCTTCTGTGGTGTAGTGGTAGCGCCTTGACTTAGTAATCATAAGTCCTAGGTTCGAGTCCCGGTCGGGTTAAAAAAAATGATTCATATATATATATATTTATTTATTTATTTTTTCTTATTTTTTTTTCTTATATTTTTTATGAGTGTGACACCGGGAAAGGTAAGAAAATTACCTTCATCAGGCCCGGGCACGAAGAAAACATTAAGATGAAGAAAAGAAAAAGGTGAAGGACAAGGCAGAAATAGGGGAGTGATGCACAATAGGAAAAGGACAGTCTGAAAGCATAGTCGGCATACTGGGCCATGAAGTGATGAAAGATCCGCTTTTTGAAGGAAGATAGGTTATAATAATTAGGAAAGAAAGAAGTATGAAGAAAGTTCCAGATTCTGGAGGTAGATAAGAAGAAGCAATTGCTACACCGAGCAATCCACGAGCTACAAATCTCCACACAGTGCCTGTGAGACGACGCCACTTTTGCAGTGGAAGGATGCAACTCACCCCCTTATCAGAGCAGCTATGGAAGTAGTAGCAATAATAAAACGAAAGAGATGATACTTTACAGTGAATAGAAAGAGACTCCAAATTAAACGCTAGAGAATGGTCATTGATGAGTCTGACTGCCTTAGATTCAACACTATCAAGTGGATAAGTATAAGAAGAAGCACCTCAGATGTGCAAGTAGCATTCTAAGCAGGGACTGATAAGACATTAATAAATTTTAAGTAACTGTAAAAAGGAAAAGTAATGACGAAAACGAAATGGAACCCCAAATTTTTTGGATGCAGATTTAGAAATTTGGATTATGTGATTCCTTCAAGGCAAGTTAGAGGCTATCTGGATTCCTTTTTTGTTAATAGAATTAAGAGGGTGAATTTCGTTAGTTTTGAAGACAACAGGACTATCAAGAGGAGAAGAAGCTAAAGAGATAGTCAGAAACTGTGTCTAGGAAGCATTAGATTTAACAAAATTTTAGGTTTCCCACTCATATAGCTTATGCAAATTTGAGTTGAGATTACAAGAAAGAGTGATACATGACTTATTGCGAGTAGCAGATGGAGGTAGTGAAGACAAGGCAGAGGAAAAATGAAGGGTAGAATCGTCTACAATGACGTGGAGAAGAGAAGAGACTAGGGACTGAAGAAGATCGTTAATGAAGAGAAGTAACAATGTAGGTGAAAGAACAGAGCCCTGTAGAAAACCACTGGTAACTGGGAATGAGATAGATGCTTCGCCGTCAACAACCACAGATATAAATACGTCAAAAAACAAACAAACAAACAAACAAACAAATAAACAAACGAACTGGATATCAGAGAGCAGAGATAAAGGTAAAGACATAAGCAGGGAGCTTGGCCAACAGAGCCTTGTGTCAGAGGCTGTCAAAAGCCTTAGGGATATAAAAATGGTGGCAAAGGATTCCCCATAGTTCCTCACAGAAGATGACCATACATGAGTAAGATAGGACAGGAGGTCACCAATGGCTCTTGCCTTGTGGATGCCGTACTGGTGATTGGACATAAGCGAGTTAGATGGAGATGCTTCAGGAAGTGAGAATTGAGGAAAGTCTCAAATCCTTTAACGATAGCAGAGGTTAGGGCAATAGGTCGGTAGTTTGAAGGAATAGAGCAGTCACCCTTCTTAGGAACATGTTGCACTAGAGCATGCTTCCAAGATGAAGGAGAGATACTGGTTGAGAGGATTAGGTGAAAGAGACGGCAAGGTATGGGAGCCTGTTCATCTGCAAACTCTTTAAACGACCATGCAGGGATACCATCGGGTCCGGATGCCTTGTTCGTCTTTAGAGAGTGAAGCTCCTTATGGACTTTGCGTGAAGAAAGTATAAGGGAGGACATAGGGTTAGAGAGGGGTAAAATATGAGGGATAGGTGCGCTGGAATCGTTTACGGCAGAGTTGACAGAAACTTGAGAGCCAAAGAAAGTGGCTTTGTCAGTGAGAGAGCAAGCTAAGCAATTATCAGAAAGAGGTTTTTGTCATAGAGTAGTAATGGTCATCAACTTTCCTTCTTAATAAAGAAGATTTAGTCCTTCGAATCTGAGCAGTACAACAATATTTAACTGTAACAAAAGCAGAGTGAGTTAAATCAGAGGAGGCTTGTAACACCTGTATGCCCGATCCCTTGCCTGATTAGCCATGGAGCAATAACGGTCAAACCAAGGATTAGGGGGAGAAAATTTTTTCATAGAGGAGGGGATTAACGTTTCCATTCACGAGGTTATGATCTCAGTAACTTTTAGGGCTACCTGATCAGGGTTGTAGATCCGAAAGCAATAGTCATCCCATGAGAAGTCAAAAAGAAATTTACGCAATTCATCCCATTGGGTGGGCTCTAAGTGCCAAAGGCTGCACTGAGTAGGAGGAGCTGATGAAGAGGGAGCGAAAATCTAAGAGACTGAAATCACAGTGATCAAATTTACCAAGAGGGGAGAGAACAGAATATGATTAGCTCAAGGATTAGAAGATAAATTGGTCAATAGTGTTAGCTGCATGTTCGTGGCGATCGGGAACACTAATAGGATGTTTGATAATCTGCTCCAGATCGAGAGTACTAGAGAGGGCATGAGCCTCACTTCCCTCCACACCAGTGTGAAAAGAATTAAGTCACTTACTGTGGTGTACATTAAAGTCCCCATTATAGAAAACTTCAGCATGTGGGAGAAAATACATGGCAAGAGGATATATATATATATATATATATATATATATATATATATATATATATATATACATATATATATATATATATATATATATATATATATATATATATATATATATATATATATATATATATATATATATATATATATATATATATATATATATATATATATATATTAATAACTCTGAACTTTTAACATGCAGTACAAAATGGTAGGAAAAGCCCAATAAAGAAAACAATGAATATATATATATATATATATATATATATATATATATATATATATATATATATATATATATATATATATATATATATATATATATATATATATATATATATATATATATATATATATATATATATATTTATATACATATATGTATGTATATGTATATCCAGTTAGGATCCGAAATATAGCATTGTTTTAGAAGTTTTGTTTCACTGATGAGCTTCCTTACTATTTAGTGCTTTATGCTAACAGTTTGTACTTATATATATATATATATATATATATATATATATATATATATATATATATATATATATATATATCTTCTTCTTCTCTCGGTTTTCCCATATCTATATGGGGTCGCGGTACGGTTGCCTTCTTGCGAAGGACTTGTTTTGGCAGATGTAATTGTTACCCTGAGTGCATGACCTTGCTAACCTCAGACCGTGGCTGGGCACCTCAAAGTCGCGGACGCTACCGCTTGAGCCACGGTGACTACTTATATATATATATATATATATATATATATATATATATATATATATATATATATATATATATATATATATATATATATATATATATATATATATATATATATATATATATATATATATATATATATATAATATAATATAAGAGAGCACAAACTGCTAACATTCAGCACTAAATGGTAAGGAACCCCAGCAATGAGACAACATATAAAAAATAGCGCTATATTTTGTGTCCTAACTGAACCCCTTCTCAAGCGAAAGTGAATGGAGTGGAAATTGGCAGATGTGGTACCAATATTTAAAAAAGGAGAACGTGTTAAAAAGAATAATTATAGGCCGGTAAGTTTAACGTCAACAGTGGGTAAGATTCTAGAATCCATAATTGCAAATAAAATAAGGGCACATCTAGAATTACACAGACTGATAAAACTTTCACAACACGGGTTTCTTAAGGGTTTTTCCTGCCTTACAAACTTACTGTCTTTTTATTCAGAAGTTTACGAGGCAGTAGATTGTGGCAAAGAATATGATACAATATATCTAGATTTTAGCAAAGCTTTTGATAGAGTTCCTCACAAAAGATTAGTTAAAAAGCTGGAAGCTCATGGTATAGGAGGAGCTGTGCTCAGATGGCTCAAACAATGGTTAAAAGACAGAAAACAGAGGGTTTGCATAAATGGAGAGAAATCAGAGTGGGGCTCGGTTACTAGCGGGGTACCACAAGGCTCGGTACTGGGTCCCCTATTATTCATCGTATATCTAAATGATCTGGATTTGGATATCAGTAGTAACCTAAGTAAATTCGCAGACGACACTAAAATAGGTAGAACTATAAATGGAAAAGAAGACATTCATGCTTTACAGGAAGATCTAAATAGATTATCTGAATGGTCGGACAAATGGCAAATGGAATTTAATGTTGAAAAATGTAAAGTAGTTAAAATGGGTACTATAAAAGACAATACTAGTTATAAGCTAAATAACCATGAAATCATGAGTTCTCAGTGTGAAAGGGATTTGGGAGTTCTTGTGAGTAGTAGTCTTAAGCCAAGAGAGCAATGCACAGCAGTCAGAAATAAAGCAAACAGAATTTTAGGATTTATCTCAAGAAGCGTCAGCAATAGGACGGAAAAAGTTATTTTGCAGCTCTATCTTGCATTAGTTAGGCCCCATTTAGATTATGCTGTGTAATTCTGGTCACCCTATTATAGAATGGAAATTGAATCCTTGGAGAGAGTGCAGCGAAGAATGACCAAGATGATACACAATATCAGAAATCTACCATATGAGGACAGATTAAAAAAACTTAATCTACATTCTCTAGAGAGGCGAAGAGTTAGGGGGGATATGATTGAAGTGTATAAATGGTTTAAAGGGATTAACAAGGGAGATATTAATAAAGTTTTAAAAATTCATGATCAAACCAGAACTCGTAATAATGGATTTAAGCTTGATAAATTTAGGTTCAGAAGGGAAATTGGTAAAAATTGGTTTGGTAATAGCGTAGCTGATGCATGGAACAAGCTTCCTAGTATGATAGTAAATGCCAATACCTTAGACACCTTCAAATGTAGATTAGATAGACATATGACAGAGGTAGGGTGGGTATGAATAGGTTAGTGCTTATTAGAAAAATCATAAAAAGAAAATTAGAATAAATAAGTAGAGTAGAATAGAATAGGTTAGACATGCTGAAAATACAATTCAAAAATGGAGCTGCCTCGTGTGTGCCAGTAGGCATGTTGCAGTGTCCTCTATTCTTATGTTCTTATGAATGTATAAAGCTATAATAACAGAGGGAGCAAAAAACAAGAAGGACTCAGGAGACTTGAGTGAATTAAGAATTAAATATAGTAAGACAGGTCTAATCCAAAAGTAATTATACCCTCAATGAAAGAAAAGTTATTAACAATGGAATATGTTAATTTCTAATTACGAATATAGATCGGTAAGCAGATAATTACTTTAATACATATAAATATGGAAACATATAGTAAACAAAGGATCAATAAGCTCAAAATCACACAAACCAAACAGAAGAAATGGTATTATTATTATTATTATTATTATTATTATTATTATTATTATTATTATTATTATTATTATTATTATTATTATTATTATTATTATTATTATTATTATTATTATTATTATTATTATTATTATTATTTTTATTATTATTAGTCATCGTGGCTCAAACGGTAGAGTATGCGACTCTGAGGCGTCAGGTCGAGGGTTCGCGCCCCGTCACGGTCTGAGGGTGGCAAGGGCATGCACTCAGGGTAACGATTACATCTGCCAAAACAAGTCCATCGCAAGAAGGCAACCGTCTTAGCCCTTGGTTGAAAAGGGAGTCCGTGGCGTAAAGCCGGAAAAAAAACAACAACATTATTATTGTTATTATTATCATCATTAATATTATTATTATTATTATTATTATTATTATTATTATTATTATTATTATTATTATTATTATTATTATTATTATTATTATTATTATTATTATTATTATTATTATTATCATTATTATTATTAATATTATTATTATTATTATTATTATTATTATTATTATTATTATTATTATTATTATTATCATTATTATTATTATTATTATTATTATTATTATTATTATTATTATTATTATTATTATTATTATTATTATTATTATTATTATTATTATTATCGTTACTATTATTATTATTACTATTATTATTATTATTATTATTATTATTATTATTATTATTATTATTATTATTATTATTATTATTATTATTATTATTATTATTGTTATCATTATCGTTATTATTATTATTTTTATTATTATTATTATTATTATTATTATTATTATTATTATTATTATTATTATTATTATTATTATTATTATTATTATTATTATTTTTCATATTGCTATTTGTAATATTATTATTATTATTAGTCTTATCTTTTTGAAGAGTTCTCTTTTTCTTTTTCGATATTGTTCATATTCTTACACATTTGCATTTATTTTTTTTATATTTGATTTATTGTGCTTTCTTATTGTTTCTAGTTTTATATGATATTTTCTTGTCATTCATATGTATATGTACATATGCGTGTGTGAATATGTGTTTTAGTATATGTAGTTGTATGCATATGTATGTTTATATGCATGTTTGAATATATGTATGTATTTGTAATGACTTGTACACACACACACACACACACACACACACACACACACACACACACACACACACACACACACACACACACACACACACACACACACACACACACACACACACACACACACACAGTCATATAGGTACTATTGAAGTCATAAACTCAGTTGTTAACATGGCACGGGAAAAAAAAGTAGGATTTTGATTATGGGAGACTTTAATAAAAAAGAGATAGATTGGATAAATCTTGACCCACACAGTGGTGATGACTCATTCGGGGCAAGATTCCTAGATTGCGTACAAGGGAATTTCCTACACCAACATGTAATGGAACCAACAAGAGCCAGGGGTGGGGATGAGCCATCACTACTTGATCTAGTGTTCACAGATAATGTGTTGGATATTGAAAAAATTGAGTATGAACCACCAATTGGAAAGAGTGACCACTGTGTGTTGTTGATGGAGTATATCATTGAAGATATTCTTCCTGAGAGTAGAGGCACTGAGGACATGAGGAGGAACTATCCGAAAGGAGATTACATCAAAATGAATGAGATTTTTGCAGTTATTGACTGGAGAACCTTATTTTACAACAAATCTGTACAAGAAATGTATGACATCTTTTGTGAGAAATATGGGAAGATAGTAGATTGCTGCATACCTGTCACCAAAGTAGGTGTAATTCATGCCAGAGAGAAATGGTTTGATAATGGGTGTAAAAGAGCTAAGGAGTGGAGAGACAAATGCTGGAAAAGGTATAGGAGGAGAAAAAACATAGATGCCTGGCAAACCTACAAAAGAGTAAGAAATGACTACCTAAGTAAAAGGAGAGAGGCAGAGAGAGACTATGAGAGGGACATCACCAGGAAGGCTAAAGAAAATCCCAAGATTTTCCACAGCTTTATCAGAGGAAAACTGAAGGTAAAAGAACAGGTTTTAAGGCTAAAGAGAGCGGATGGAAGCATCACTGAGACGGATGAAAAGATCTGCAAAGAATTGAACAAGGAGTTTCAGTCAGTATTTACAGTAGAAAATACCCCACCCCCTCAGATTGCAGTGATAGAAGATCAAGGGCTGTTATTAGAGAACATCAACCTTACAGCCACAGAGGTATGCAAAGCGCTGATGGATTTAGATGTTCATAAAGCTACAGGTCCCGATGACATATCCCCTCATGTGCTTAAAAAATGCGCATCACAATATCAGTGGCACTAAGTATCATATTTAAGGAGTCACTAGAGTCGGGGGAGATTCCAAGATGCTGGAAACAAGCAAATGTGATACCTATCTTCAAAAAGGGAAGGAGGGATACGGCTCTGAACTATAGACCAGTTTCCTTGACCAGCATAGTTTGCAAAGTTATGGAGAAACTACTAAGGAAACATATCTCTCTTCACTTGGAATCCTTCAACTTTTTGTCAGTGAGGCAACATGGCTTCAGAGAAGGTAGATCAACAGTAACAAACTTATTAGAATTTTATGATGAGGTAAGCCAAATCTTACAGGAAAGAGAGGGCTGGGCAGATTGCATATTCCTAGACTTCCAGAAAGCGTTTGACACTGTTCCACATGGGAGACTTATTAGGAAGCTGCAATCAATGGCTAGAATAGGTGGAAATGTTTTGGAATGGATAAAAACTTACTTAGAAGGAAGGGAACAGAGGGTTAGAGTAAGGCACTCAGTGTCTGAATGGAGAAGAGTTAGTAGTGGAGTTCCACAGGGTTCAGTTTTAGGGGTACTTTTGTTCCTTGTATATGTAAATGACCTACCAGAGTCTGTAAATTCATTCATGAATATGTTTGCAGATGATGCAAAGATTGTGAAGAAAGTAAAAAACGAGAACAATGGTAGAGAACTTCAGGAGGATCTAAATAATCTGCATGAGTGGTCAGAAAAGTGGCTAATGAAATTCAATACTTCAAAATGTAAGGTAATGAGAATGGGTACAAGTGCAAGAAGGCCCAAGCTTGACTACTCGGTATCTGGAGTACAACTTCAAGAGACAGAAAATGAGAGAGATCTAGGAGTAAACATACTGGCAGATTTGTCTCCAGAAATACATATAAATGGCATAGTAAGGGCAGCATATGCATTCTTATCAAATGTAAGGGTAGCCTTCAGGCACATGGACAAGGAAATGTTCAGAAATATTTATGTAACCTATGTGAGGCCAAAACTCGAATATGCAGCCCCCTTTTGGAATCCGCACTTGAAAAAGCACATAGCTAAGCTTGAAAAAGTTCAAAGACATGCCACGAAACTGGTGCCAGAAATACGCAATCTCAGTTATGATGAGAGGCTGAGGGAATTAGACTTACCATCACTCGAAGCTAGAAGAGTGAGGGGGGATATGGAGACAGTCTTTAAATTCCTTCATGGTTATGATAGAGTGGATAGGGATCGATATTTTGATATGGCTGGCTCTAGAACTAGAGGTCATAGTTTGAAGCTTCGTAAGAAAACTTCTTTGCAGGATGTAAGAAAATACTTTTTCAGTGTAAGAGTAGTTGATAATTGGAATTGGCTAAGCGAGGAGGTAGTTAATGCTATCTCAATCCATAGTTTTAAGGACAGGTATGATAAGTATCACTAAGTATAAAATGGAACCGATGAGGAGACGGGAAGATACGAGCTTTGGGCTCTTTCTGGTAAACACAATTAAGTAATCACAATTAGGTAATCACACAAAGTAGGTGTAATTTATGCCAGAGAGAAATGGTTCGATAATGAGTGTAAAAGAGCTAAGGAGTGGAGAGACAAATGCTGGAAAAGGTATAGGAGGAGAAAAAAACATAAATGCCTGGCAAACCTACAAAAGATCAAGAAATGACTACCCAAGTAAAAGAAGAGAGGCAGAGAGAGAGACTATGAGAGGGACATCACCAGGAAGGCTAAAGAAAATCCCAAGCTTTTCCACAGCTTTATCAGAGGAAAACTGAAGATAAAAGAACAGGTTTTAAGGCTTAAGAGAGAGGATGGAAGCATCACTGAGACGGATGAAGAGATCTGCAAAGAATTGAACAAGAAGTTTCAGTCAGTATTTACAGTAGAAAATACCCCACCCCCTCAGATTGCAGAGATAGAAGCTCAAGGGCCGGTATTAGAGAACTTCAACCTTACAGCCACAGAGGCATGCAAAGCGCTGATGGAGTTAGATGTTCATAAAGCTACAGGTCCTCATGACATATCCCCTCATTTACTTAAAAAATGGGCAAACTCAATATCAGTGGCACTAATTATCACATTTAAAAAGTCACTGGAGTCAGGAGAGATTCCAAGATACTGGAAACAAGCAAACGTGATACCTATCTTCAAAAAGGGAAGGAGGGATACGGCTCTGAACTATAGACCAGTTTCCTTGACCAGCATAGTTTGCAAACTTATGGAGAAACTACTAAGGAAACATATCTCTCTTCACTTGGAATCCTTCAACTTTTTGTCAGTGAGGCAACATGGCTTCAGAGAAGGTAGATCAACAGTAACAAACTTATTAGAATTTTATGATGAGGTAAGCCGAATCTTACAGGAAAGAGAGGGCTGGGCAGATTGCATATTCCTAGACTTCCAGAAAGCGTTTGGCACTGTTCCACATGGGAGACTTATTAGGAAGCTGCAAGCAATGGCTAGAATAGGTGGAAATGTCTTGAAATGGATAAAAACTTACTGAGAATGAAGGGAACAGAGGGTTAGAGTAAGACACTTAGTGTCTGAATGGAGAAGAGTTAGTAGTGGAGTTCCACAGGGTTCAGTTTTAGGGCCACTTTTGTTCCTTGTATATGTAAACGGCCTACCAGAGTCTGTAAATTCATTCATGAATATGTTTGCAGATGATGCAAAGATTGTGAAGAAAGTAGGAAACGAGAACAATGGTAGAGAACTTCAGGAAGATCTAAATAGTCTGCACGAGTGGTCAGAAAAGTGGCTAATGAAATTCAATACTTCAAAATGTATGGTAATGAGAATGGGTACAAGTGCAAGAAGGCTCAAGCTTGACTACTCGGTGGCTGGAGTACAACTTCAAGAGACAGAAAATGAGAGAGATCTTTGAGTAAACATACTAGCAGATTTGTCTCAAGAAATACATATAAATGGTATAGTAAGGGCAGCATATGCATTCTTATCAAATGTAAGGGTAGTCTTCAGGCACATGGACAAGGAAATGTTCAGAATATTTATGTATGCTATGTGAGGCCAAAATTCGAATATGCAGCCCCCTTTTGGAATCCGCACTTGAAAAAGCATATAGCTAAGCTTGAAAAAGTTCTAAGACATGCCACGAAACTGGTGCCAGAAATACGAAATCTCTGTTATGATGAGAGGCTGAGAGAATTAGACTTTCCATCACTTGAAGCTAGAAGATTGAGGGGGGATATGGTGACAGTCTTTAAATTCCTTCATGGTTATGATAGAGTGGATAGGGATCGATATTTTGATATGGCAGCCTCTAGAACTAGAGATCATAGTTTGAAGCTTCGTAAGAAAACTTCTTTGGAGGAAGTAAGGAGATACTTTTTCAGTGTAAGAGTAGTTGATAATTGGGATTCGCAAAGCGAGTAGGTAGTAAATGCTATATCAATCAATAGTTTTAAGGACAGGTATGATAAGGATCACTAAGTACAAAATGGAACTGATCAGGAGACGGGAAGATACGAGCTATGGGCCCTTTCCCGTAAACACAATTAGGTAATCACAATTAGGTAATCACACACACACACACACACACACACACACACACACACACACACACACACACACACACACACACACACACACACACACACACACACACACACATATATATATATATATATATATATATATATATATATATATATATATATATATATATATATATATATATATATATATATATATATATATATATATATATATATATATATATATTAATCCTCATTCGAATGGAGGTGGACAGAGGCAGGTGTATATGTATGCAATACATACATACATACATACATACATACATACAGTAATCGAAAAAATGAAAGACGTTGTGATGGAAAGGGCAAACCCACTCATCAGACAGGCACTTGATAAGGAGAAGACAGTGGTAATCTCAGGCATAAGTGAATCCCAGGAGCCAACATGGCAGGGGAGACTTGAAGAAAATAAAGCTAGGGTTGTAGACCTGATAAGAAAGCTTGGAGTAGTATGTGGTCCTGAGGATATTGTAAACATACACCAACTAGGTAAATATTCGAGTTAAGGAAAGCCGAGACCAACAAAAGTAACCTTTGAGAGAGGGGAGACATGTAGGGAAATATTGTTGAGAAAAAAAAGTCTAAAAGACCTTCAAGAATGCAAAGAAGTGTTCATTAGACGATACAGAACACAGGAAGAGATGGGAAAGATCAAAAACTTGTTGCAAGAGGCAAGAAGGTTAAATGATGAAAGAAATGAGGAAGAGAAGAAAAATTTTCGTTACGGAATACTTCCAGACAAAGGGGAGATAAAGAAGATAATGACAGAAGATCAGGGGATGGGGCCTCATTAAGATTGTTATACACAAATGCTGATGGATTAGCTGGTAAGGCAGTAGAATTAAAAGATAGGATTCACAACAGTAAGGCAGATATAGTAGCAATTACAGAGACTAAGTTGAGTGAGGACATAAACAGTGTCACAGTTTTTCCTAAGGGCTTCAGAATACTAAGGGTCGAAAGATCTGAGAGGACTGGTGGAGGGATAGCACTGCTCATAAGTGAGAGGATTCAAGCTGAAGAGATAAACTTCGCTATAGAAAGTGAGTTCAGGGAATTTCTTGTTGCTCGCATAAATACTGGGTCAGAGAGCATTATAATAACTGTTGTATACAACCCACCAAGGAACCAAAATAGGCTTGAAATTTATGAGGAAAGTCATATAGGTACGATTGAAGTCATAAACTCAGTTGTTAACATGGCGCGGGAGAAAAAATGTAGGATTTTGATTATGGGAGACTTTAATCATAAAGAGATAGATTGGATAAATCTTGACCCACACAGTGGTGAGGACTCCTTTGGGGCAAGATTCCTAGATTGCGTACAAGGGAATTTCCTACACCAACATGTAATGGAACCAACAAGAGCCAGGGGTGGGGATGAGCCATCACTACTTGATCTGGTGTTCACAGATAATGTGTTGGATATTGAAAATATTGAGTATGAACCACCAATTGGAAAGAGTGACCACTGTGTGTTGTTGATGGAGTATATCATTGAAGACATTCTTCCTGAGAGTAGAGGCACTGAGGACATGAGGAGGAACTATCAGAAAGGAGATTACATCAAAATGAATGAGCTTTTTGCAGTTATTGACTGGAGAACCTTATTTTACAACAAATCTGTACAAGAAATGTATGACATCTTTTGTGAGAAATATGGGAAGATAGTAGATTGCTGCATACCTGTCACCAAAGTAGGTGTAATTCATGCCAGAGAGAAATGGTTCGATAATGGGTGTAAAAGAGCTAAGGAGTGGAGAGACAAATGCTGGAAAAGGTATAGGAGGAGAAAAAACATAAATGCCTGGCAAACCTACAAAAGAGCAAGAAATGACTACCTAAGTAAAAGGAGAGAGGCAGAGAAAGAATATGAGAGGGACATCACCAGGAAGGCTAAAGAAAATCCCAAGCTTTTCCACAGCTTTATCAGAGGAAAACTGAAGGTAAAAGAACAGGTTTTAAGGCTAAAGAGAGCGGATGGAAGCATCACTGAGACGGACGAAGAGATCTGCAAAGAATTGAACAAGGAGTTTCAGTCAGTATTTACAGTAGAAAATACCCCACCCCCTCAGATTGCAGTGATAGAAGCTCAAGGGCCGGTATTAGAGAACATCAACCTTACAGCCACAGAGGTATGCAAGGCGCTGATGGATTTAGATGTTCATAAAGCTACAGGTCCTGATGACATATCCCCTCATGTGCTTAAAAAATGCGCAAACACAATATCAGTGGCACTAAGTATCATACTTAAGGAGTCATTGGAGTCGGGGGAGATTCCAAGATGCTGGAAACAAGCAAATGTGATACCTATCTTCAAAAAGGGAAGGAGGGATACGGCTCTGAACTATAGACCAGTTTCCTTGACCAGCATAGTTTGCAAACTTATGGAGAAACTACTAAGGAAACATATCTCTCTTCACTTGGAATCCTTCAACTTTTTGTCAGTGAGGCAACATGGCTTCAGAGAAGGAAGATCAACAGTAACAAACTTATTAGAATTTTATGATGAGGTAAGCCAAATCTTACAGGAAAGAGAGGGTTGGGCAGATTGCATATTCCTAGACTTCCAGAAAGCGTTTGACACTGTTCCACATGGGAGACTTATTAGGAAGCTGCAATCAATGGCTAGAATAGGTGGAAATGTCTTGGAATGGATAAAAACTTACTTAGAAGGAAGGGAACAGAGGGTTAGAGTAAGACACTCAGTGTCTGAATGGAGAAGAGTTAGTAGTGGAGTTCCACAGGGTTCAGTTTTAGGGCCACTTTTGTTCCTTGTATATGTAAATGACCTACCAGAGTCTGTAAATTCATTCATGAATATGTTTGCAGATGATGCAAAGATTGTGAAGAAAGTAAAAAACGAGAACAATGGTAGAGAACTTCAGGAGGATCTAAATAATCTGCATGAGTGGTCAGAAAAGTGGCTAATGAAATTCAATACCTCAAAATGTAAGGTAATGAGAATGGGTACAAGTGCAAGAAGGCCCAAGCTTGACTACTCGGTGGCTGGAGTACAGCTTCAGGAGACAGAAAATGAGAGAGATCTAGGAGTAAACATATTGGCAGATTTGTCTCCAGAAATACATATAAATGGCGTAGTAAGGGCAGCATATGCATTCTTATCAAATGTAAGGGTAGCCTTCAGGCACATGGACAAGGAAATGTTCAGAAATATTTATGTAACCTATGTGAGGCCAAAACTCGAATATGCAGCCCCCTTTTGGAATCCGCACTTGAAAAAGCACATAGCTAAGCTTGAAAAAGTTCAAAGACATGCCACGAAACTGGTGCCAGAAATACGCAATCTCGGTTATGATGAGAGGCTGAGGGAATTAGACTTGCCATCACTCGAAGCTAGAAGAGTAAGGGGGGATATGGTGACAGTCTTTAAATTCCTTCATGGTTATGATAGAGTGGATAGGGATCGATATTTCGATATGGCTGGCTCTAGAACTAGAGGTCATAGTTTGAAGCTTCGGAAGAAAACTTGTTTGCAGGATGTAAGGAAATACTTTTTCAGTGTAAGAGTAGTTGATAATTGGAATTCGCTAAGCGAGGAGGTAGTTAATGCTACCTCAATCCATAGTTTTAAGGACAGGTATGATAAGTATCACTAAGTCTAAAAATGGAACCGATCAGGAGACGGGAAGATACGAGCTTTGGGCTCTTTCCCGTAAACACAATTAGGTAATCACAATTAGGTAATCACATACATACATACATACATGTAGGGAAATATTGTTGAGAAAAAAAGTCTAAAAGACCTTCAAGAATTCAAAGAAGTGTTCATTAGACGATACAGAACACAGGAAGAGATGGGAAAGATCAAAAACTTGTTGCAAGAGGCAAGAAGGTTAAATGATGAAAGAAATGAAGAACAGAAGAAAAATTTTCGTTACAGAGTTCTTCCAGACAAAGGGGAGATAAAGAAGATAATGACAGAAGATCAGGGGATTGGGCCTCATTAAGACTGTTATACACAAATGCTGATGGATTAGCTGGTAAGGCAGTAGAATTAAAAGATAGGATTCACAACAGTAAGGCAGATATAGTAGCAATTACAGAGACTAAGTTGAGGGAGGACATAAACAGTGTCACAGTTTTTCCTAAGGGCTTGAGAATACTAAGGGTTGAAAGATCTGAGAGGACTGATGGAGGGATAGCACTGCTCATAAGTGAAAGGATTCAAGTTGAAGAAATAAACTTGGCTATAGAAAGTGAGTTCAAGGAATTTCTTGTTGCTCGCATAAATACTGGGTCAGAGAGCATTATAATAACTGTTGTATACAACCCACCAAGGAACCAAAATAGGCTTGAAGTTTATGAGGAAAGTCATATAGATACTATTGAAGTCATAAACTCAGTTGTTAACATGGCACGTGAAAAAAAATGTAGGATTTTGATTATGGGAGACTTTAATCATAAAGAGATAGATTGGATAAATCTTGACCCACACAGTGGTGAGGACTAATTCGGGGCAAGATTCCTAGATTGCGTACAAGGGAATTTCCTACACCAACATGTAATGGAACCAACAAGGTCCAGGGGTGGGGATGAGCCATCACTACTTGATCTAGTATGCACAGATAATGTGTTGGATATTGAAAAAATTGAGTATGAACCACCAATTGGAAAGAGTGATTACTGTGTGTTGTTGATGGAGTATATCATTGAAGATATTCTTCCTGAGAGTAGAGGCACTGAGGACATGAGGAGGAACTATCCGAAAGGAGATTACATCAAAATGAATGAGCTGTTTGCAGTTATTGACTGGAGAACCTTATTTTACAACAAATCTGTACAAGAAATGTATGACATCTTTTGTGAGAAATATGGGAAGATAGTAGATTGCTGCATACCTGTCACCAAAGTAGGTGTAATTCATGCCAGAGAGAAATGGTTCGATAATGGGTGTAAAAGAGCTAAGGAGTGGAGAGACAAATGCTGGAAAAGGTATAGGAGGAGAAAAAACATAAATGCCTGGCAAACCTACAAAAGAGCAAGAAATGACTACCTAAGTAAAAGGAGAGAGGCAGAGAGAGACTATGAGAGGGACATCACCAGGAAGGCTAAAGAAAATCCCAAGCTTTTCCACAGCTTTATCAGAGGAAAACTGAAGGTAAAAGAACAGGTTTTAAGGCTAAAGAGAGCGGATGGAAGCATCACTGAGACGGATGAAGAGATCTGCAAAGAATTGAACAAGGAGTTTCAGTCAGTATTTACAGTAGAAAATACCCCACCCCCTCAGACTGCAGTGATAGAAGCTCAAGGGCCGGTATTAGAGAACATCAACCTTACAGCCACAGAGGTATGCAAAGCGCTGATGGATTTAGATGTTCATAAAGCTACAGGTCCCGATGACATATCCCCTCATGTGCTTAAAAAATGCGCAAACACAATATCAGTGGCACTAAGTATCATATTTAAGGAGTCACTAGAGTCGGGGGAGATTCCAAGATGCTGGAAACAAGCAAATGTGATACCTATCTTCAAAAAGGGAAGGAGGGATACGGCTCTGAACTATAGACCAGTTTCCTTGACCAGCATAGTTTGCAAAGTTATGGAGAAACTACTAAAGAAACATATCTCTCTTCACTTGGAATCCTTCAACTTTTTGTCAGTGAGGCAACATGGCTTCAGAGAAGGTAGATCAACAGTAACAAACTTATTAGAATTTTATGATGAGGTAAGCCAAATCTTACAGGAAAGAGAGGGCTGGGCAGATTGCATATTCCTAGACTTCCAGAAAGCGTTTGACACTGTTCCACATGGGAGACTTATTAGGAAACTGCAATCAATGGCTAGAATAGGTGGAAATGTTTTGGAATGGATAAAAACTTACTTAGAAGGAAGGGAACAGAGGGTTAGAGTAAGACACTCAGTGTCTGAATGGAGAAGAGTTAGTAGTGGAGTTCCACAGGGTTCAGTTTTAGGGGTACTTTTGCTCCTTGTATATGTAAATGACCTACCAGAGTCTGTAAATTCATTCATGAATATGTTTGCAGATGATGCAAAGATTGTGAAGAAAGTAAAAAACGAGAACAATGGTAGAGAACTTCAGGAGGATCTAAATAATCTGCATGAGTGGTCAGAAAAGTGGCTAATGAAATTCAATACTTCAAAATGTAAGGTAATGAGAATGGGTACAAGTGCAAGAAGGCCCAAGCTTGACTACTCGGTGGCTGGAGTACAACTTCAAGAGACAGAAAATGAGAGAGATCTAGGAGTAAACATACTGGCAGATTTGTCTCCAGAAATACATATAAATGGCATAGTAAGGGCAGCATATGCCTTCTTATCAAATGTAAGGGTAGCCTTCAGGCACATGGACAAGGAAATGTTCAGAAATATTTATGTAACCTATGTGAGGCCAAAACTCGAATATGCAGCCCCCTTTTGGAATCCGCACTTGAAAAAGCACATAGCTAAGCTTGAAAAAGTTCAAAGACATGCCACGAAACTGGTGCCAGAAATACGCAATCTCAGTTATGATGAGAGGCTGAGGGAATTAGACTTACCATCACTCGAAGCTAGAAGAGTGAGGGGGGATATGGAGACAGTCTTTAAATTCCTTCATGGTTATGATAGAGTGGATAGGGATCGATATTTTGATATGGCTGGCTCTAGAACTAGAGGTCATAGTTTGAAGCTTCGTAAGAAAACTTCTTTGCAGGATGTAAGAAAATACTTTTTCAGTGTAAGAGTAGTTGATAATTGGAATTGGCTAAGCGAGGAGGTAGTTAATGCTATCTCAATCCA
>JAXCGZ010005703.1:12500-20000 GCA_037179515.1 Halocaridina rubra | reverse complement strand
TGTGTGTGTTGTGTATGTGTGTGCGTGTGCTTGTGTGTGTGTTGTGTGTGTGTGTGTGTGTTTGTGTGTGTGTACATTGAGAGAGAGAGAGAGAGAGAGAGAGAGAGAGAGAGAGAGAGAGAGAGAGAGAGAGAGAGAGAGAGAGAGAGAGAGAGAGAGAGAGAGAGAGAGAATCTTACTTTTCATTGTATCGCCGAGGGATCTGAACTGCTCTTATAATACGTGCAGAGGGACAAAAATCTTAATTACATAAGGTTTATATATACCCCTTTACTCCTTTTCACACAGAGCGATAAAGTGTTAAAGAGGCTGATAACGAAATTGTATTGTCGAAGATGATCAACTTTTGTCTGTTAAATACAATACCATGATTAACAATAAATATATTTTATTTTTTTCGTTGACCTGTTCATGTAAAGCTTCAAAAGTTCCAAACAAATATGTGGGTATGAGGCTTGGTCAAGAACACTTTTGTATATATGTAAAAATATCCTGTTCGGAATTACAGACAGGTAAGTATTCATCAGTATATTTTCAGAGAAACTGACAACGAGCGTCGAGCAAGCTTTAGCCACGTGATATAATAACCCCCCCCCTTTTTTTTACACTTGTATTATGATTATAAAAAGGACATGTAAAAATGAAGGCTTAACATGATATTCAGGAGTTTGCGTTATAAGACAGAGTAGGAAAGAAATAACACTAGAGGGACACGCGAGATGGTCTGGGGTGGCACGTGGAAAAGATATTATTAGGTGATATTATTATAACATGATAATAATAATAAATTAGCCAAGCAATAATGTGATAATGTTTAGTTTACGCTCTGTTCATTAGTTATAGCACTACTGAGCTGAAAGCATCAAATTAAGGAGGTTTGAAGCACTGTAATGTTTTTGTTGCATATTCAAAGTGTCTACATATTAAGAAAGAAGCCAAATAACCTCGGTGACTATTAGGAGGAAGATGTGGTAAACATCAGGATTAATTAGTCTAAAAGGAATTTCCAGCTTTTATACGAGGTCAACAACACTCGTAGTTTTCCCTTTACATAATGTAGAATTCGTGAATATACTGTACTGTTCATGACCTCGCGCAGCAAATGATGTATTTAGTAAGCCTGTGCTTCCACAAGTGCCAACATTACCCTCTCTCCAAATGAATCTAGCGAGAAAAACCGTACAAATGACTTTAAAATCTTAAGTAACTGCAACTGAAACAGATGGTTATATGACCTTATTCTGCAAACACAGGAAGAATAAGGAATTATAAACTCACTTATGAAAACTTCTCAATTCTAATATAAAATAGAATGCATCAATGACTCAGAGAAAAATCATGTTGAAATTAGAACAATATTAATCAGGTGAGGTATAAAAAATAACATAATTACCTATTTTTCATAATGAGAAAGTAATCTGATATTTCGAAATGATTTCAGAGTATTATAAGTCACATGTTATAGAAGAGAGGATTTGTTGATGAGATGAAGCGTGGGAAATATATACACGTGTACCTTGGTATAGTTACCTGGATAATTTCTCATAAGATACAGTGTTTTTTTTATTTGATATCTTATTCACATCTCTATCTATATATCTGAAGACTTACGTACTTTTCATGATGACAAGGCCTTGTATATTCTTCATGTTTAGGTTTTTCTATTTCCTGCTTATATTCGAGTTATACTATATAAATGACGAGTGATTAGGGAAAAACTTCAAATTTGAAAATCCAGCTCATAGTTATTCCAACTATTGTTCAATGCTTTTTATGGCGTTCTTACAGAAGTCTTGGCATATTTTGCTCAGAGAAATACACAAGTTATGCAATTAGAGTAAAATACTAAAACACTGTGTAGGAATAGCATATACATGTCCAGGCCAATGGTAAATATGACTTTTTTCTTCCAAGACCAAACACTTACATGCAAAATTTTCGAGCCAAAGTGAAGTACCTCCTCGATTTCTCTGAGATCTAGGGTATTCAAAAGCAGTGTAGCAGAGGGACAAACTGGCTAAATTTTCTTTCCCAAAGGATATTAGCTCAATCTTACTTTCGTTGCCCAGGGATGCTCCCTATAGAATAAAAAACTAATATTTGCACAATACTTCATCAAGTAAAACAGAACTGAGAATAATATATACTGATGCACTGCAAAGAATTATCTATCTCTGTATTCTTTTCAAGGTGAAGGAATCTTATTATTCAGACGTATATAAAGCATTTACAGACGTTTATTAGGCATTTACAGAAGTACTTTGAAAGTGCCTCTGATCTCCATGTATCTCACAATTGTTAATGATACTAGGAGCTTAAAGTCTCTAATGAAAGGAAGAAGCAATGGACAGTGGTGGCACAGAACTCGACTATGTATCCACCGTATAACAGGGGCCTAAGAATCCTCCCCAATAAGGTGTACCCAGTGATCTCCTGTCAGTGGCTGAATAATAGTCCTATAGGAAATCACCGACCCCCATATTAGCTACCCAATAATCTGTTTGTGTGAAAAAGTTTATTTTGGAATTTACATGACCATCAATAGTCTCTCTCTCTCTCTCTCTCTCTCTCTCTCTCTCTCTCTCTCTCTCTCTCTCTCTCTCTCTCTCTCTCTCTCTCTCTCTCTCCTCTCTCTCTCTGTGTGTGTGTGTGTGTGTGCGTGTTACGAACAGGTTTGGGAGAGGAATGAATATGAAGTACTTTCAAGAGTTTGGACTTTAATAAGAACAAAAATTGCTCGTCGAACAACTCTCATAAAAAAAAAATGCAAACCTGAACATTATAAAGAAGAGAAAAAAAAAACAAGGCAACACGCATCCATAATTTTCAATCTATAAAGAGTTTCTTCTCATCTTGAAAGAACCAAACACCCCTATTTCGGCATTACATGAGAGACAAGTTCCTAATTAATTCGTTGTCAATTGTCTTGAACACCAAAATTTTTGCAAGAGTACGGTGATCCTCTAACACTTCTATTGTTTGTGTATTACAGTTATTTGATACGGAGGAAGGCCAAGCATTTCTTGACTACAGAATATCTATATATTTCGGTCTTCGGTTAGTTGCCATCCAGTTCAAGGCCAGCCAAAATTCCCGGTGAAGAGAAACGGCTATTCGAAAGTTCAAACAGATTTGTAAGAACTTACTTGTTGTTATCTAAACAGGTCTTCATATCTGTAACTTTTCCTTTGCCATGACGTGTCTTATCACTAACATGTGACACAGAGAAGCAAGATAATAAGAATATTTGTTCAGAAATGTGATTTTTATGCCATTACAAATAGTGCCAGTGTTAGTATCTTGTCGGATATGAAGAGTAAGTCCATCGCAGTATTTGTCATTAGCTTTGACGGTGGTATTCTCATGAGGTGCATATTTTTTTTTATTTTTTGTACTTTCATTGCAAATATGTACGAATTCTGCATATAACGAGACACCTTTACAAGGAACCGAGGCATCTATTAATCTATCTCAGAGTTACCTGGTGTTGCAGTATTCATATGGCAACTATGAGAGTGATTTATGGCATTTTCTGGCCAAACAAATTTGAAAAATGGCAGTCTTTATGACAATTACAAAATTAAAACAGAATACTGAAAACGAACCAAATTTATTTGTCATATCTTATTCAAGAAAATTATAATAAAAAAAATAAACAATGGGGGACTTTTTGAAATCTACTGAAATAATAATGCAACTGAAAGTTAACCTTATAGATAATGTTCTATAACAGCTCAAACAAACCTAGACACTTTTATTTCAAAACATTCACTCAATATTTGGAGTGTTTTTTTTTCAGTTTTATTGTTATCCCATTCCTCATGTTGACTTTCTTAGTCATACATACTATTACTGAAAATTCTCAACATCTTTTCTGGATAGAGAAAGTCTTTGCAACAGACATTGTTCAACTTTAACTATTATCTTATTATAAAGATGCTCTTTTTAAGCTTGTTTCCGTTTTATTTCATATTGCCGTCTTAGCTAAGGCAGCTTGACTGAAGACTTTCAATAAATGCACTTCATACAGGAAAACTTAACTTTGGTAACATGAATTTTGCCAGACTTCTGAAATAATACACGCCAACAGCAGTTTTGAAATCATACACACAGCACAAAAATTTCATGTTTTTTTTTTCAAATTTCAGTCCCTGCACTTGTCCAGTCACACAGTTTGATATCAATGTACTCCTTTTGTAAGTCAGCCATATCTATGTATGTAGTGATAAAATCTTCAAGGTTCAGTTCATGGACAGTTAGCAGTTCTACTCTGGGAGAGAGGAACATCTGGATGAAATGCTTGCAATGCATCAAGAGGCTTGAATTACTTTTGCAACCTCATAGGGTCTCTTAATTCACTGTTGCCTTCAGAATCTTCAGACATCTGTATTTTATATTACGTATCTGTGCATTTGAAAACTTTGCATCTGATAGGTCTTTTCAAAATTTAGCTCCAAAAAGGACTGTTGTCACAGGTCTTAAATGTATGCCTTCATCCTGTTCATACATTCTTATGTATCCATCATTACATAATTTGCTTCATGAAATGTAAAAATCATTCAAGTCCTTCAACAAATGACACTGATCTGCATTTGTATTCTGAAAGAAAGCATTAATTTGTTCAAATTCATACATCAGTAGGGAGGCAAGTACAGACAAGTTGACCTGCCATTTAGCATGTCAAGCAGTTTTTTGCATCTGTGATTTTTGATATATCCAATAGACCTGAAATACTAAGTCAATAACTTTCCCAGTCATCAACCACCTAGTCTCTGATGAACTCAGAAATTTAGAGGGATGTAATTCAGCGATACTAATATTCATTACATGAAACACTTTATCTTAGTCACTCCTTCCCTCAGAACTAAATTTAAACTACTTTGCAATTTCACTAAGGAGGAATAAGAGATGTTATGGCAATTCAGCAAAGGTATATTGTCACACAGACTTAAGCTAAGGCATATACATTTAACCAAAATACAATGAGGTGAGTGCTCTCTTATCTTACTGTACGCAAAGTTATGATTTCCATATAAATAATATGCATCATCAATACCTAACTCTATATTATTGCTAAGTGGGACATTCTGTTCATCAAAATAAGATTTGATGTCTGAAAAGAGTGATGGTGCTCTACATGGTTGAATTGGCAGTAGTGTCAAGAATGTTTCTAAAATTGATGGGATCTCTTCTTTGTAATATCTCATAAATATTGGTAATTTCTAACAAATATGGCACACCGGCTACAAATTATGGCCATTTCTATGACATCAATTATTTTGTGTCACAAAAAGTTTTTATTTTTTCAGGAAACGCGAGATACCTGGCAAAAATGTCATTTATGGCACGATCTGGTAACCCTGATCTATCTATCTATGCACCACACACACACGCTCACACACACATTTATATATATATATATATATATATATATATATATATATATATATATATATATTATATATATATATATATATATATATATATATTAAGTGTGTGTGTGTGTGTGTGTGTGTGTGTGTGTGTGTGTGTGTGTGTGTGTGTGTGTGTGTGATTACCTAATTGTGTTTACGGGAAAAAGCCCAAAGCCCGTATCTTCCCGTCTCCTGATCGGTTCCATTTTATACTTAGTGATACTTATCATACCTGTCCTTAAAACTATGGATTGAGATAGCATTAACTACCTCCTCGCTTAGCGAATTCCAATTATCAACTACTCTTACACTGAAAAAGTATTTCCTTACATCCTGCAAAGAAGTTTTCTTACGAAGCTTCAAACTATGACCTCTAGTTCTAGAGCCAGCCATATCAAAATATCGATCCCTATCCACTCTGTCATAACCATGAAGGAATTTAAAGACTGTCACCATATCCCCCCTCACTCTCTCTCTCTCTCTCTCTCTCTCTCTCTCTCTCTCTCTCTCTCTCTCTCTCTCTCTCTCTCTCTCTCTCTCTCTCTCTCTCTCTCTCTCTCTCTCTCTCTCTCTCTCTCTCTATATATATATATATATATATATATATATATATATATATATATATATATATATATATATATATATAAATATATATAAATATATATATATATATATATATATATATATATATATATATATATATATATATATATATATATATATATATACGCACGTATCAGTGCTAGTAGTATCATACTTTCCTAATAATTAGCTTTGCGATTCATGCAATTAAGTTACAAGTCACAGTCAATATTATATATAATCTAACGGACACAAATTGTATGAACGACCTGATAACATAACCTGAGAAATGTATGAGTTCCTATATAGAAGGTGGCAGGTCATGCTTCTAATAGCTCAATCCCATCAATGCCACTCAGCAATTTATAATATAATATTCTATGACTTTAATTTGCGTATATTAATACTTTTTCATCTTCTTCAGATACACATGCGGTATATACAGCATCCATACTACTCTGGGTATTATGGACGTTTCTCGCATTGCCATCTTCCGCTTCTCCTGCCAAAGAGTCATCTTCAGGAAACATTTTCGACTTCCATCATTATCTTCCATCCATGGGACCTGAGGATATTCCTTTTTTCGAACTGGTAGATAGAGGTTTGTCCCTTTCGTTCCTTTGTCTCTCACAAATATGAAATTGCTGTAAGAACTGCAGTCAGTAGAGGAGTAATTGATGTGTGTCTTGGCTCGTGGTAAATGTGTGTTCTTTGGCTCAGCCAACCCCCTTTACAAGGGGGAATGCGACCATTGTATATAGATAGATATATAGACAGTTTTGTGCACAGAAAAATTCACCGCATTACGTCGCTATGAGGTAAGATTGCTTAATCAGGGAGATATGAAAAGACTTGTTTTTCTCTGAGGTTTTTGCTGCTGTTCCGCAATATTACTTCTTTGCATCTTTTGATACATATATTATCGATTTATCATGACGCGAATATACTCAGCTGCTAATATTCATGAGGTGCAGGTGTCTAAAAATATTCAAATAAATACAAAAACTGCCTTGTAAGCTATTTTCCTTTCCATGTGAGGTAGAGATTTTAATTACCTTTGCTGACAAACTGCTTTAGCTTTGCGAACACATAATATGAATAATAATAAAAGGGAGTCATGTATCAGCTATTACTGCTTTATTAAAACTTTATTGTAACTTGAATATAATAATTCTAGTGACAGTGACTCCCTAACGATATAAATGTATTAAAAAAAATAGGTGAAAGAAAGACACCGAAATTACAGATATGAAACAATGCTTATCACGCACGCATAACATAAATCACCATGTACAACTGTCCTTGAACTTGTATCTGGGGATACGCACACACACACACACACACACACACACACACACACACACACACACACACACACACACACACACACACACACACACACACACACACACACACACGCTTTGCATACCTCTTACAGCCACAGAGGTATGCAAAGCGCTGATGGATTTAGATGTTCATAAAGCTACAGGTCCTGATGACATAT